>VOMN01135762.1:0-12753 GCA_014899125.1 Orchestia grillus | reverse complement strand
TCATTGGCTATAGTCAAGGCTGTATCTGAAACCACACTTTCATCTACTGAGTCAACAGAAGTTAGGTTAGATCCATCAGATACAATTTTATTAAATTTATCCTTAGACCTGTCTAGCACACAAAGCACTTTACAAGATGGTGGTCCTCTTCAGTGTAGAAATCTCCGTTAATCCAAATTGAAAAAATTTGGTCGTACGATGTTAAAACTCGTAAAACCTAAAATATTTGTGTTACCCTACCTAAAGTATGAAGAGTCATCTGATGACTCACCCGGTTAATTACACAAACTCACCCAATCATCAGCCCCAGTTAACTACTCTTACGTATTTAAGCTGTGCAGTCATCACCTATTCCCCTGCACTTCTTCTTCTTCTTCTTTGTGATTGCACTTGGCTCTTCCCTGCAAAAAATCGTAAGCCCAAATTAAATTTTTGACTCTGAACACGCATTTGCAATGCAATCCGCACCATCGGAGCCATCAAACTCATAAATGAAGAAGAAACCAAGCACTTCTCAAAGCATTTAAAAATCTTTAAAAATCCTAGGGTTGAGTTTTGGACTTCTAAAAGTGCAGAAAATTTTTGTGTTAACGAGCAATAACTATCATGAAATTCATAGCTGATATCCAACGTCTCCTGATCTTTCAGGTTACACAGCATGACAATGGACTTATGTTATAAAATGAAAAAATGGCATTAGTGATGATGTATAATTCACCATATTATCGTAAGAACCTCATTTTTCATGCCTTATATATAAATTGATTTATTCATAATTCGTCTGACGTTAACCAGAGTGCCGTTGCTGCATCTTACTACTTACAAACCTCCATACTGGGTTGAAAACGCCAAAAATTCCAATATTTAGAAAATAATTGAATTTACCTCTCATTTCTCATCTATTCCATTTAGAGAGCTTAAGTTACTCTCAAAAGAGCACTTTAAACTTTCTACATGTGCACACATGCAAATTAGCCTCCTTAATTCCCGCCCTCCCCTCTCCCCTCCCTCCAGGCAAAGGAAGAGTAATCTCCCACACATATTTCACCCCTCCTCCTTGTACCACGCTCCCTCTTGCATTCAAGCTCATTAAATTCTTTATTCAAAACGAACGACGAAAATTCATTTATTTAGTGGTACATATGGTACGGATAGCAATTGACATGGTAGCGATTTACGAACCAAGCGTTCCAAAAAAAATGACACCCGGCTTCGGGCACCGCCTGAGGAAAGATTGCTTGAGAATAGCTGAGGTGCTCCTTTACATGAAACACCTCTTCTTCTTAGTCTTTTCCTTCATTTGAAATCACTATTCATATAAAGCTGAATATGTGTTTCTCTACTTTGTTAGAACTACACAGAGGGTCCTATTCACTTTATAGCCTTCAATTCCGTGTCATTGGGTAGGAATTTTTTCACGAGTGGCGGACACCCATTTTTTAAGGGCTTCGAGCCAAAGATAAATTGTTTAGAAAAATATTAGACCGTTTCCATATGGATGGTGGATTGTAATACCAAAAAACTTTTTTAAACTTAGGCTGCCGTTTCGACAATTTCTGACAACTGTTATACAGTATGAACGTAGTAAAATTAGTGAAACTAACCTAACCTTATTTAACGTAACCTAACATGGCCTAACGTAACCTACCGCAACATTGAGTGGCAAAACGTAACCTAACGCGATCTATCATAACCTAATTAGCCTGATTTATAGCAACGTAGCCTAACGTAACGTAATCCAGCGTAACCTAGAGTAACCTAACGTAACCTAACGTAACGTAACCGGGAGGAAGCGTAAAACAGCGGGAGACAGGTTGTTCAATATAAAATAATTTTTAACTATTTTTTCGTACATATCTTCCTGAGTAGCTAGGTGTACGCCGCTCAGAAAAAATTCCTAGTGACCCCAAAATGAAGACTAGAAGATGAATAGAACGCTCTGTGCATTTAGCGACAGTGAAGTAAATAAACACGTTATCGGCTTCAATTTAGCAATAATTTAAGATGAAGGGCATAAACAAACAAAAACAGGCATTTCGTGGGGGGGCACTTCGCCCGTTCTCACAAAAATCTTCCTTCCTCAGGCGGGGCTCGAAGCCGTGTGTCATTGGAACGCCTCACCGGTGAATCGCTCCAATGTCAATTGCTGTTCATGGAATTCCTACCACTAGAAATAGATTTTTTTTGTTATCTAGTTGCAATCGAGAATTGAATGAGCTTTAATTTGAGAGTAATTAGAATTTTGAGGGTGGAACGGCTAAAAAGTACGATTTATAGCAATGGGAGGTCACGATTAAAGACGACTCTAAACGGGGTCGCAAAAATGGACCTTTGTCTGCGATCGTAGCAAGAAAATTAATAATTTCATACCTTGTGCTGGATAGACAATTTAACGAGCTTAAATTTGAAGGTCGTTTGAAGTCTTTAGGTGCTATAGGTAAAATATAAGATCATTAAAAATGGGAGAAACTGATAAAAGTTAAACTAAAAACAGGGGCAAAAACTAAAATTCAATGAGAGAGAGCATTTTCTTTTCTCTCTCTCGGTTTGAAAGTAAATAGTTCATGGCTTAAACACGGTAAATTCGACAAACTTTCATTTAAGAGTAATTTTAAGTTTTTACGTGTATATGGAGAGAATTTAAACGTAAATAAGAGCATGGGAAAGCATTTCCTTATGTCTGAAGTATTCCACACCATTGTCGCGATCGAGGTCGGTATCGAGTGTAGTAACGAGAAACAGCACCCCGATGAATTTCACCAAGTATAATAACACGCTAACTATACAATTCACTCTGTCCATGAGAATGTGAAAATGAAACAAATGAAACATTGAGACTTTTAATCTTTACAATTAACCACCAAGATTTACTGTACACAACACATAATTTCTAACACATTAAATCAATTCGTTTGCCTTTGTTTCATGGAGGCACGATAATCTAAATGTAAGGTTCAACGATCGGCTTATTTCAAATAGGTTATGTTTCTCTCGACAACAAGCAATATGTCAGTAGCGAGGACTTTCCTTCGTTTGAATTTTTTGTGGTCGAAATTCGCCAGCGAGTTAATCCATAGATTTAAATTTCATGTGCTAACTGTTCAAACACGCGCAGTGAAACTTCATTGATCATAGCTGAAATGTCCAATGGGTGCTACATATTCAATCCAAGAGACATTCATTCTTTCAGGAAAAAGCATATGACTGGAGATAAAACCACTGTCATGCCATAAAAAATAGCAAAACAAAACCTCTACGAGCTTGAAGCTCAAAATTCTTCTCAAAACAGGTTTATTCTTCCCGTGAAATATCTGTTCCAAGGGACCAAATACGCGGCCTATCAACTTGGAAACATGGAATCCAGTAAACTATTTCGATTTTGCCTACAATATTTCGTTTGCATTCCCACAGCAAAAAATAGAACAGTTTTTTTCTACCTCATATGACCGACGCCCTAAAAGGCCAAGTCTTGGCATAAGCTTTGATGCTGCATAGGAAGTGAAGTGCGTGCTATGGTTAAAAAAACATTTGCATGCTTAAAAATTTCTAACACTTTTCATTAACTTACAAATTTGCATTCTATTTTTACCCACGTATGTTTTTCGTGTTAAAATCCTGAACAATGAAGAGCATGTGTCATGTACAACGATAAACAAATCCTCCCCCGGATTTGTTACTACACTATGGCATCATCGACAGTTAAATTAGGAAAATGCAGGTTTGTTAAAAACAAACTTTCAAGTTAACATGGACCCGATGCAGAGATAAATCAAAACTTAGACTAGGAATCCTAACATGTTTTAGTACTTCCAAGAACATCAAGGCGGCGCAACAACATGGAAACAAAAGCAAATCAACCAATGGATCGAAGCGATAACACAAAAAACAAGTGGAATGGCCGTCGTACTAGTTCTTAATTTACCTGAAGGGAAGGGTGAAGGCATACTGTCTATGCAACACGCATCCAGCATCATTAAAAAATAGAATTCTAGTTTGTTGCTAACAAACTCTTGAGTTTCAATGTGCGTTAAATACGGTAAAAAATATCAACAAGAACCAGAAGTAGCTCGTGGGAAAATATGTGGTAGAGGTTACGAGTGCCCAGGAAGTGGATTAGAAAAGATTTGGGCCCTGCTGAGATGGCGTCAGCGACGAGAGAGGGGGGGCGGGAAGAGGGCGTACCCGAAACTGTGATGGAGAAACTCATTGGAATACATATGAGCCAAGGTCAAAATGTATAATTCAAAAACGCGTTTTCGACTCCTAAAGTCGAAGTACAACAAAAAAAGTACAACAAAGATACTACCAACTTTTTCCATTTCAAGATTGCGTCTGCAGTATGGTCTGTAAAATGGTGTTAACATGGCACGAACAGGAGCAGTGAACAAATCAAGGAGCTTAGTTCTAAGAGCCACTCTATTCGTCGTTAAGTAAGCCCGATTTTTTCTCGCATATTGCTGCATTTTGGAAAAAATTAATTCTAATTACTTCTAAATTACATACAGGACTAAGCTAAGCCTGAGGAAACGCACTGCGTGCTCAGCAGTTAACTCAATGGAAACATTTTTGCTCCGCTTTTAATGAAGGAAAACATTTTGCTGGCCACTAAGGTTTTACAATTTCAGAAGACAAAACTGCGCATGAAAACATCTAAAAAACTTGAATTTTTTATTGATCACATGGAAGCCAATTTAAATTTTGCATGAAGCTGGAGGCCGAACAGTGTTAGTGAGCAAAATTTCCTATCGCATGAAATATATTTTGTCGAATCGAGCGTGATATTTTGGTTCGGACGCATGCTGATGACAAATCTGTACAACGAGCATTATTTTTTTTACTTTGTAGCCATGTACATTATTAGTGGCATACATTTTAACCTGTTACAGAGATGCACATTGCAAATGTAGTTGGTTTAAATGTTCAATATGAAAATCGGAGCAGCTATTGAAAAGTCCAGCAATCACTTTTTACTGCATCTCCAACATGTTGAGTGCACATACTTCGCATTGATAAAATATATCAATTTCATTTCGCTCTCCCAGCTAACTTGAGCTCACGAAACTCACTCATGTTTGTAAACCTACAAGAATTCCTGCTAGAAACGTCAGTACTTTCTTGCAAACTTACAAGAACGTGTTCGAAAACTTCAACCCATTCTTGTTAGCCTAGGAGAACGTGTTCGAAAAGTTCAACCCAAGCTTGTAGGCCTACAAGCTTCTGCTTGAAGCTTCAGCCCCTGCCTGCCAACTTACACGTAGTTAATCGGAAAAAACGCGCAAAATTAGAGCGCACACTCAACACGAGACTGCAGAAGCACACGACACCGAGCATAGAAGCCTTTAATTAAATATTTCTAAATAATTCTCTCTAGTCAAAAGTTACGACTAATTGTCACTAGGGAATTATGATAGCAGCCTCTTAGTCGCAGCTAAGCTTAAATTAGCAAGCCTTTCATATCAATATACTCTTCATTAATCGTAAAATGAATGAATGATAATTTTCATCGCTGAGGTAGTCAACATGATCGTGAGTCATATTCTTGGTCGATAATTTTAACAATGTACATTTCGCCCTGATCCAAAGCATAATAATAACAATTAAAATAATAGTATTAATAATAATAATAATATTTATAACTACGATAATCATAACATTCCAAGGTGCATCAGTTCCACACTTGAAAGAAGGATGCAGATGTCGATCATCTTGGAAACACATTCCACTCGCTCGTTCATTTCCCAAAATCGCGAGCTGTTTTGAAGACTAAATTCAGATCCTTTGACTTGTCGCGAGTGGGTGTAGACCAGTCAGTTGAGACTGCGCAGCCAAGCCTGCACAGTCGTCTAGTGCGAAGCTAGATTTCTGACGTCTCCTCATGCATCCAGGTGTGACGCGTCGCAAAATTTAATTCAATTTGCAGATGGAACATACTTTTGCACTCGTTTTTATATGAAAAATCATATATATTGACCACAATTATGCGCATCAACTCTGGGTGACCTTGATTCGATAGGCTCTTAAATTCATGTTATTTAATGAAGCGCATATCGTTGGACAATTATTTCGTCCGTATTTTTTTTGCGCAGAAAATTAGCCAGGTTATACTTCAATATACATTGAAAATAAAATCTCAACGGGATGTGTGTATATATAGACGCATACATACGGAAACTGTCCCCGTAGAAATGATGATATCTCGAAAAATGTTGGATCAATCAGTAGTTGTGACTACATTAAATAAATAAAATCGAAAATTTTTCGCTGCCTCAATCTTAGTAATCATGTTTTTAAGATTAATTTGCATTTATCCTTTTAATTTTGCTAGGTTATCACTCATGCAAGAGGTCTCCAACATAGATAATTGCAGTCGTTGAACTGCGATTGAATCATGTCGAAATTTTTGGTCTCAGTCAAGACGATGTCGAGAGGGAGAATAAAGTTCTTTTATTTCAAATAGTACTCATTTTCGGACCAGATAGTTCGAATTCGCCTTCAGATTATTACTTTTCAACTAATGACAATGAGTCACCCAATCTATGTAGTGAGATTTTAGGCCTCAGAAACGTTAACTGTTCAGGAAATTTAAATAAGTTAAACTAATTTATTTAATAACAGTTTAAGGGTAATATTGTCTCACAAAGTGTCTGGTTCCATAAGTTTGACGGAGATCCAGGGCAAATTGGAATTTGTCGGAATCAATTTTGATTTTGATCTCATTTTCCCCACTTTTTGAGTCTAGCGCATTCTCCTTTTCTTACCAGCATAATAACATTGTTGACATTTGAGAAAAGACGATTTCTGTGCTTTACGCCAGTTTGGTAAAACATTCAACCGCTAAATTTTCTTGAAATTATAAAGAGGACTCTAGGAAAAGAGACTTGCTTCGGATTTAATTTAGGTAACTCAAAAAGGGACATAAACGCACTCGAGTTGAACTATAAATTTAGAATTAAATACTATAAATGAACGGTAACGTCATACTGACAAGTCATACATGGGTAGTTTGCAAACTTACCGAACGAAGGTTGACGTATTATCATTCCGAATGGAAATGAATAACAGAAAAATGCTACAACATCATAATCTCAAAGTTCAAATGACCACCGGAGGTCGATCCAGAAGACCCCGGTCTAGGCTAACATTTAGCTATATACTGACGAGAGGATGGCACTCGAACGAACAAACACGCACGACAACAACGACTGGGCTGCTACCACTAGTGGTGTCCCAGAAATGTGACACAATTATGTACAAATGGAGACTAATACTACTTATTTAACTGCTTTTCGTACTGGTTCGTCATAACAATCGGCTGAAAGTTTGGAAAGCACTTCTTACGTCTGGTCCGTTAGTACATACACCGGATTTTGGCCGTATTATCCTCGGAGAAACTTAGACCGGAAAATAATTCGGTCATCTCAGAAATTCAGATATGCTAAATTTGCACTTTTGGTCATTTTCATTTGAAAATAAGAAAAGCGCCGATCTTCCCAGCAGCGGACGATCAAAAAGAAGCATTGACTCTGGCCTTTGTTAAAGTTGTCCCCAAGTCTGATGACGATTAAGAGTAAAGACAACGATCACAACATTAAGATGCAGAATATGGCACTGATTAGTAAGAGGCAGACTCGCGGGGCCATCTTCACTGCCCCTCGTCCATCTTACGGCTATGACTAAATAATTCTTTGGCTTACAAAATACACTGCAGCGCCCGCAACGACTTGCCATGTGGGAAAAGGGCCAAAGTTATAATTGTCATCCTGTATAGGATGTAGAAAGAAGATATTCACGAGCTATCCCGACCCAAGTTTGATTTACGCTCTTACATCTGAAGAAAACTTGTGATGTTTTTCACTTCCTCGGGATGGTTGGAAGTACTCATTCTTATCTAAACGACTACACGAAACATCTAAGAAGTAAAGTTCTATAAAGGGACTCCTTTGCTTCATGCACTGAGATTCCACTGGCCCTTAAGCAACGAAAGTGACGACTTCTATAGACTATGCGTTGGTAACATGTAGATAGAATCTCAGTAAGACACGATAAAAACGAACACGACTCTCACTACTTTCACAGTACGTTCTCTATACGAAACAACAAACTTCGAGTCAACCAAAAAGTTTTCACGGTCCCGTTACAGGTTCTATTTGTGATATTTATTTTTGTGGACATAAATTGCTCAAATTCTGACAGCCTGAGAAGTTTTTTGACGCAGTTGAAACTCCTCGGAACGAAGTGTCGATGGACCGACGGGCCTGCGAAGAGCTCTTCACGGAAGCAATGAGAAATCGTCAATGAAAGAAACCACGGAGACGCCACGAAGGAATTGAAGGCAGCTCCTCCCTCTCGGAGATGAGCGCCAGTTGGACGCGCGAGCCAGGAACTGAACCAACACCACAACCTATGAAAATATTATAAATATTATAAATTCACTATATATTATGATCAATGAGGCCGACATGAATTCAAACAATTCTGTACAAATGAATAGGCCGTTCAAATGATGAAGTTCTAAAAAAGCAGCCAAGTAGATTCCACGAAATGAAACTTGCTTTAAATTTTATTTCGGTAACTCGATATTTTTTTATAACATAAACGCACACTATGTAACTTATTAATTTAGAGTTAAATATTAGAAATCAATGGTAACGTCATACTGACACAATTAGGCCGCTTGCCGACTTGCTGACGAAGGCTAACCTACTACATTTCCGAATGGGAACTAATGGTTGGAAAATTCTACAACATGAAATCGTACTCTTTTCAATATCAGAAATTATGGTGTAGTTATGAGTAACCGCTCATTTCCAAAAAGTTTTATTCGACGATATTTTTTGAGTTCTTACTTAAGTGGGCACTTAAGGTCAGGATGGTCAGGATTAACTTCGATTGAATTACTTGACTGTTTGAAGCGCCCTTTTTAAAAGAATTGTGAACTGAAGAGAGCGAAGCTAAGGGTCTATCTGATACGAATTCTAGAGAACGGGGAATCTATTAACAAGGTGTGTTCTCACACGGGATCCCTTGTGCATGGAAACAACAAGTCTCGAAGGAAGAGGAAGAAAAGACCAAGAAAAGATGGCAAAGATATGGAAACTGACAAAAAAACTGGGCACGAAAGATAAAAGTCCCTAAGACCTATATCAGCTGAGGCCCCCTATCAGTGTTCCCCAGGGTATATTGTCACCAGGAGTAAATTACGTAAATATAACCGCCGACTGAGGCGGTCGCTTGACTCCTTTTTAGTCGAAGTTGTCGAGTTTTATCGCACCGAGCGCTACCAGTGGCACTTAGTTTTCATAAATTGGCCAAATTTTGTTGGGGGAACACGATTTCATTGGATAGAATCCTAACTTTAAGCCAAGCATTAGAAAAGTGCTTTAGAGCATAAAATGCCTATGCAGATAGTAATATAGTAAAAATGCATAAAACAAGGGAGGAAAATTTTACCACTGTGCAATAAATAAACTCACCGTAAGTTCAATAGGGTTTTATCAAATTCTTCACATCCAGAAAATGTCTTTCTGCAAAGGAGATCAGTTGGCTGGCGAGGGCCGAGATGCTACCTCGAGGGTTGGTCGAGGCATTTCTGTGGTCAGCACGATGTGAGCCGACCATGTTCTGGACTCAATTCTAGTTCTAGAGTCCTTCCGTCTATGTTGACGACTTCGATGATGGTTAGCACGGTGGCGCTTTGAACCTCGTGCCCTTCGGCCTTGAGAATGTACCAGACCGCTCGAGAGAGGAGCTTGTTCCACCGCCCTGCGAAGGGCGTCGTGGCTTAAAGAACGTAGCTGTGAAACTGAATGTGACTGGTCGCCGCTTCCAATTATTGTGTTCGAGGAGTTGCCAAGAAATTGCGGACTTCCTTCAAGCATTCCGCGACGTCGTTGATTCTGAGGAGAGTCCACAGCTCCGTAAAGAGCAGAATCATGCATGAAACTTGATGAGCCCGTGGATTGCAGTTCACTTTCTTTACTTAGGTTTTCTTCCATGTCCAATGCCAGGATAGCTCGTAAAATCTGTCTGTTCCTTTGTAGTTGGACGAAGTATTGACTAGAATATGGGTGGTTACCGTGACTTGAGACACTGCCGTTGTTGGTGGTGAGATGAGGCGGTCCCATTCCCCATTCTTCAGGTTTCTGAGACATGGAATGAGAAGCCTCTGGTCCCGATAGTAACCCTGTTTCCGGGTTGTAAACTGGTGTGTCTTGCCACAAGGTAATGCTGGTTGACGGCGCGTTGGAAGAAGCTTCCTCAGAGGAAACTGACAAATCAAAAACTTCTGCCTTAGCCAAGGGGTAAAGTTTAGTGTACAGTCGTCTGTCGGCAAGGGATCGTTGCAAAAGCTGCCACAGTGCAAGAGGTTGGTTTCGAGGACAGCGAAGACCGGCCCGTGAGCCGCGCAGGTACGCGAGGGGACCGCGACATCCGTGTTCTGCAGCTGCGGAACACAAAGAATTTACACCAAAATTTTAGGACTGGGCCGGAAATAACCGGTAAGTGCAACAACGCACATCCTCTGCACGAGCTCTAAACAGGGTTCGGGAAAAGAGTGTTACCACAGTTTAATCCATCATTAAGTGCTTATTAAATGCCGTAGTCATTTGTCTTCAATGGTTTATTGAAATAATTTAACGGATATATTGGTTACTTAGTTTTGTGCTGTTAAACCCGATATTTAACTATACGATATTTAATAAATACATTCTGATCAATTATTGTACGATAACACTTTTTTGGGATCCCTGTATGTATATATAAATCATTATACGCTAGGAGGAATATTCTTAATACGAGTGTGACTTTCCCAACCCTTAACAGCGCAAGAGGATCCTATGGTTCTGTTTCCTAAGCATGCAACTAGTTCTTCGTTTGAAGATGAATGGAGCTTTATTGCACTTATGCACAAAACTGAAGCCAGTTTTCCGGAAAAATCTGGATGCAGCTTTAGTCTGTGGACTCCATGGCGCACTGGTAAACATGATAGCCTCACAGCTGAAAAGTAAGGGTTCCACTCCCAGCTCAGATTCTGCTTTTTACGTAACCTCGGAGTGCTTCCCTAGGAAAAGGAAGCTTAAACTCGCATTCCTCACATCCCTCACGCATCAGTAGTTATAAGGCTTTGAAAACACGACGGTAAAACGTGTTGGAATTAATAAAGGTCCTTTTATTAAACTCATATATAAGGCTGTAGCTAGTTTTTCGAGAAAAGCTGGATGCAGCCTCATCGCTATCTTAATTTGGGTTGTGAAGGGCTGACAATGAAATAGCTGGTTCGCTTTAAAGTTATGAAGCGTTTGGAGCGAGAGACGTGAGGACTCGCGCCATGTTTTGTGAACGTAACAAGTTCCCCTCATGTACTCGGTGCCGCGAGATCACGTGACGCGTTGGTTGATTTCATGGAAGAGAAATAAAAAAGATGAACAAAGGTACTCTTTAGCTGACATAGAATAAAATACATTTGCATAATATGCGTAGTTAGAAAATAAGAAGGCTTTTTTCAGTGTTTTTCATTTACTCTTATTGAACCAACGAACGTGTCAGATCATTTTGACGCATGCACCCTGCACGGTATCTCTACACTACAGAGTCCTCAAGTCATGCTGTACGTTTTGAAAGGAGTTCGAGAAACTGAGAAAACATTGCTCATCAATTTGAAGTGTTAACTATTTCTTCCAATATACGTCAGAGCTAAAATAACCTATTCTCTAAGAAACTAATTTTTTAATTTATTCCATGAAAAACTTACCTGTCGGTGTGCTGCAAAACACAATTGAAGGGCAACTGAGTTAACAGAAGATGTGCTCTTGAAACAATAGGAAGGAAGGAAACAAGGAAGGAAAGAAAAAAGGAAGGAAAGAAAAAAGGAAGGGAAGAAAAGCGCAAAAATTCATGGAAAAAGTAAAAAAAAATGAAAGGAAAACAGGAAAGAAAAATATAAGAAAAGGTGAAAAATATAAGAGAAGGCGAAAGGAAAACTTTAAGGGAAGAAAGAAGGGGGCAAGGAAAATTTTATGGAAAGACAGAAGGGGGAAGGAAAAATAAGAGGAAGGAAGGAAAAAAGGAAGAATGGAAGGAAGGAAAAAAGCAAGAATGAAAGGAACGAAAAAAGCAAGAATGGAAGGAAGGAAAAAAGCACGAATGGAAGGAAGGAAAAAAGCAAGAATGGAAGGAAGGAAAAAAACGAGAATAGAAAGAAGGAAGAGAGGAAGGACGTGCATTAGAGTCGCTCAGCGCCAGCGCCGTGACCGGAGGGATTCTACTGCCCTAATCACACGAAGCGATCGCTTATGCGCCGTATTGAAAATGAATATTTCCAAAGTCATTTATGAACGTAACGCAGCAATCGGAAATGCATTATTAACGAGCTTGTTACGAATACATTTTAACGAACAATATTGCCACGATCCCCAGGTAATCCGTGGGTCGTTTAGCGAGAATCCTGGCTTTTCTGGTAAATAAAGGAACTAAAATTCTAAGCGATGGAGTATACTTCTATGATATGATTAGTACCTTGAGGTAACATAGGGTTAAGGAAAGAGCTTTTCAGTAGCAAGTTACTTTCAAAAACTAACCCTTTAAGATCCAGAAAAAGGGCTAGGCCTTATTGCTGACTAGCTCATCCCGGCTCTCATGTTTTCATATCTCAAAAAAAAACATCAATACTACGCATTACTTTTTCTAGAGCGGTACGATGCCTCTTTTATGTCGCCACAGCCCTATGCTTGCATGATGAAAGAGCTACAGCAT
>VOMN01135752.1:0-15538 GCA_014899125.1 Orchestia grillus | reverse complement strand
ATTGAAGAGTCCCAATTTTAAAGTTGAAATTTCTTATGAAGTATTATCCTTCAGCCATTGTGTACTCATCAAACTTACCGAATTAAATATGTCATGCAGTTTATATGAAATTATAAGACAAAGTACGTGGCATCATTAAACGAGATTAGCGCTGTTGATTCTTCATATCGCAGAAAGGAAAAAGATGAAGAAAAAACATTTATTCCTAAATCAGTCACATACAAAGCATGGTATCAGTCGGTGTTGCAATGAGTTAGACTATACAACCTTAAAAAAAGCGTGGACGTCACTTTAACACTTCTATAGATGCGATTCTTGAATCACTGGCCCATCCTTCAGCATGAAGTGATCAGCACGTTAAACTGAACATGGCAGCTATCAGCATCCATCTTTGCTAGAGGTAGCCGATTGAGAGCGTAATGTCGCCTACGACTTTTTTATGAATCATAGTGTCTTACTGAGAGTTTCCCAGATCAGTAGTGACTTCACGCAACTATTGCATGGGTTAAAATAATATCTTCGATAACTTTGAGTGAAATTCTGAAACCTTATCTTCATCATTCTGTAGTTTCCCAAGACCTTCATCATTATGTAGTTTCACAAGAAGCCGATCAAACTCAAATTAAAACACATCGATTAGAAGCTCTCTACTAGCTACTGGGCTTTGTATCTGATGTCTGACACAAAAGATGGATATTCTCAAGGTTAATTTAAGTGACTACGTGAATTTTAGCTCATAAACAATGGACCACCCGTAACCCGTTGGGTCACTATCTTGTAGTCCCTCTCGAGCCTTTAATTATTATTCTTCATTTCCTGGTAAATTCACAATGCCAAAGAAAATAATTCATTCACTTTAGTTTCATTGAACTGTAACCATGGTACGATGGAAAACCCTTATTTTATTGCTGTGAGATGAGTTTTGAATTTCTGTCCTACGTCATTACTGGTGAGTGCGCACGTTGTTAACGAGATACCATGATAATCAGAGTTTCAGTATTAAATACACCACATGTACTTGACGCCTACACACCAACACAACTAGAAAGATACTTTTCTCGTGCAAAACTTCATCATAACTAAAGCTAATTCAACGAGTATAGCAATGAAAAAACTTACGCTTTCTGTAGTTTGATATCGGGATTCCCTGAATTTGTATTTTTGTAGATTCTATATTAACTGTGAGGGTACTTGCGTGATTCCGAATTTCTGATGAACCAGGTAGGGGTACCCATTTCGGCATCGCATCACTACCAATATCCCCGCTGTCATTTTCAAGAGATGTCTAGAAATAAAGTCAGGCTCTTTACTTCGATCTCATTTTAGGAATTCATCGGGCTGACATTCGATAGCTCCTCATCGGAACCAATCTACATTTCGATATTACCAGAGATCGATTGGGACTGCCGCCTCCAGCCACCGCGCTGAGGAGGTCGTCACAAATTTGCACCGTTCCGAGAGACGCTTTCGGCGGCACCGAGATCGAGAAGCTGCGTGCATAGATTGAAGGAGGGCCAGACAATTTCACATCAACGATGGGTGTTGAAATGTTTGCGATTGGTCGCAAACATAGGAGCATAGTCTCGCTTATTTCTTCGAGTAAATATATACATGCACATGAAGACGTACTGATAAATGTATGTAATATTCATGAACATCTGTCGTATCATATTTGTATGTTGCTACCCTATGTGGTTTCAAGTACGCGATCTTATTTTCTTTGACGCTGTATCTCATTTTTGTCTGATTTTTATACGATCATGAAGCTGAAGAGTTAATTTTAGTTCGCGTTTTTAAACGAAAAAGAGGATATAATATTTCCATGTTCCATGACTATATTCGTACTAATCACAATGTCTTAATCTTTGTTTTGTTTATTTTAAACTACTCCTGCTTAAATTCGAGTCACGGTTGAGGAGTTTCACCTTCGAAATTTATTCGTTAAAATGCACTTTCTCAACAAATTCTAGTTTCACTTCTAATTTTTGTGATTATATTCAACACCTAAAAGTATCAGCCTGAACAACATATCAGCTTTTACTCCGAGTGACGGGCTTTATGAACTCTAAGATTTACATCTGAGCTGCCATGATAGGGGGTATTTATGTCACTGTCGTCTATACATCAAGCACCTCCTGAGAATCTAATAAAAAACTTGGAAATACCATCATAAAAGTTCATATATTACCTTTGAACAAAATAAATATTCAATTTGCCTCTTATTTTCCGTCTATTATCAGAGAAAAATTTAATCAAAATTCAATCAAGTTTACAATGATTCAAATTGCCATGAACTTTTCTATCAACCTACACGTCTTCTGGACCTCAAAATCTTAGGATAAGAAATGACGCCGAGTTCTGTAACGTTCTGTGTCTGTAGCTAAAAATATAAACCGAGTCTTATCTGAACGCGAGCGTCCACCTCATTTTCCTGCTTCTTGCTGTATCCTGAGCCACTCGGATGCATGCTGTACAATGGATGTTTGTATCCTGGGCCACTCGTTGGGTACATGCTGTACGTACAATGGATATGTGTATCCTGAGTCACTCGTTGGATGCATACTGTACAATGGATGTATTTATCCTGAGTCACTCGTTGGATGCATCTGTACAATGGATGTATTTATCCTGAGTCACTCGTTGGATGCATGCTGTACAATGGGTATGTGTATCTTGATGCACTCATTGGATACACGTACAACACATTTCTACCCAAAGACTTTACAACTTCACTCGCTGCGTCACTATCGTTCTCTCCATTTTCCTGTGCAGACTTGAGGTTGTTGTCAGATTTAAACTGATTTGGTCAGCTCTGCTCCAGAAGCTAATAAGTGCAAGCAGTGAACGATCCTTCGCATGAGAACGTGGCAAGATTAATGGCGGTCACTTCTTGAGCTTGAGAATCTGCTTAGCAAACTCTCCGTAATGAACCCCGAGGAAATTGACGTTTTGTACTGAATTATTCACAGCTTTTATTCCGTCACCAAGTCTTGTACCGAGTTTTACTTCATTAAAAGCACAATTATTATCCAACACCTGAATTATAGTCCACATTTTGAGTGGGCTTAATGGCTAACACGAAGATCACGTACGCATACATTTATTTGGCCTGAATATATATATATATTTATATCGATTTTGTTTAAAATTCTATTGCAAAATTATGATTTTGTTCTGTTCACAAGTACATCAAATGAAATTAATTGTAATGAAAGCTACTTCTATTTTCGTGCGAATTATCTTTTCTTGTTTCTATCCTTGCAATTAGAACTCACCGCATAGACGTCGTTTAAACAGTCGAAGCTTTCATCCACTTCAAATATTTCAGAAAGAAGACAACCCAAATTAGTTGTCCCAGCCGGCTGCTCTACCATTGGGCGCACCTGTCACACTTGTAAAGTCTCTTGTTTTGGATACACCTGCAACTTGAAAAGTCTCTTGTATTGGATACTTCTGTAGCACTAATAATATCTATTTATAAAATGCATCTGTAGTACTTGTGAAGTCTCTTGTATAGGACACGTATCATGTAACGTATTTGATCACTTATAACGTGATCAGAAAGACATCTCAGACCAGAGCGCAATCCTCGACCTACACCTTGGTCCCCCAGAGGGGCGGGCGGAGCTGGAGAGCAGCCGTACGGCCGTTGTGAGGGAAGCACCATCGCGCAGGGTCATTAGGACCAGCCCCGTATAAAATGAGAGCCTGTGTAAATGAGAGCTGGTCTCGATTAGTTTCGTGTTTGAAATAAGAGGGACTGCGGGTCGTGAGGACCTCAGAGCCGACCCTTGGAAGTATACCGCCCTCGGCTCCTAATCTTGGCGGCCATGTTGACAAAATGTCTGCTTGGTTAATGTAGCGGGATTAGCTCGCAGGAATGACGATTACCACTACGGATCTTTACTGCCTGCCGCATATTATTGTTTCATAAACATTGAGATCGTTTTTAGGCCAGGAGATGAAGATACAGTAATAACTGAGACTCGGTCTAGCTGATGTTTGTTCAGGTCTTGATGAACGAAACCGGCTCACAATTCTGCGTCACGTACGGGCGTATGGATGTGAACAAATCGTTCCCAACGCTTTCTCATTTAATGTTTTATCTACACTGCCAAACGTTTGTAAAAACAGCTTGCACAGCTTACAAAAACGCTGACAAAAAATAAATTTGAAAGCTTAATGAAAGGATTTTATACCACCGGCAAGACAAACGCAATTTGAAGAAAGCTGTAAAGCAACTCGGAAAGAGCGAACCTATTTCAGAACAAGTCCGGCATTTCAATATCAAACAGGGCCCGGTGGCGCACTAAGTACTCCACTGCTGTGTCAATCAAGTTCATTAAGACGTTACTCGAGGCTATGCCAATTAACATCTAATTAGAATTTGGAAACTTGAAGCAATAGACGCTCGAAAGAAAGCCTTCCGAAGCGTGTAATGACGAGAAGCCTCGACTCAGAGGTCTACGGAGCCGGAAACGACGGAACTCCGCCGTCTTTCCGAAGCTCTAATTCTTTCTTCGCGGTATATCCCGAACACTTAGGGGAGCATTTGTGGCTTGAATACGTTGTTACCATAACGAGAAGTGTTCCTCTAAATGAACATTTACGCATGATGGATTCATGAAGTCACACATTTCGAAGCCTAGTTCTTTAACAAATAGACCGCAGAGAATTGTTCTTAAGTACCGACATCAGAAACACAACACAAGCGCACAGTATCGTAGCGTTTCACGATAGTGTTCGTGGGGTCCATAGTTGTACATTTTTTAGGGTCTCTATGTTCCAAAAGTTGCTGTAATGACTCGCATTCATTAGGATAAAAGGGGAAACTTTCCAATCAGTCAATATAAGAGACCGATGGTTGTCCCACCTAGTTAATCCTGTGACTCCCGAAAATAAAACTAACTATGCAAATATAATCGAAGCTTAATAATGCTGTTTACACCTGACTTAGGTTATCTTCAATTTTCAACGATCAATTTTGATGATTAATGTGCTCAGTTTGCGTGTCGCCAGACGCACCATATTCCTTTGCCTGGTGCACCAGTACTGATGGTTCTCTAGTTGAGAAAGTGCCACTAGTAGTGACAATGTCAATTGTATAATAATGCCTAGCAAAGATTGAAATGAGACTGTGGTGTCTCTGAAAAATTCTGTGGGTTAAATGTCTCACGGAAGAGACATACCGAGTAATTACAGGGTGTCTAAAAAAAAGTTAACCAAAATTCAAATAACTATAACTCAAAAGCTATTGAAATCACAAAAATTGTATTTTTAACGTGCATCTTGTAATGATACCAGTTTTATTCAAATTTTACAATTCTGTTGAATGTGACTTTAATTATGTTCAAGCCATTCTTTCTCGTAGAAATGCCCGGATTTTCTCCGCGTGCTTCTTGAACAATTTGAACATTTTCTGGTGTTCGTTCTNCAGGGAAGCGCTCTTGAAATGAGTCATGCACCTGTTGAAAACTTTTAGCCTCCAAATACTTCAGAACGATGAATGTTCTTTGTTTTTGTCAGTTGCATCTTGAGGGCTCATTGAAGGATAAAAAGAATAACAGTACCAGCACGACGCTGTCGTAGTAATTTAATACGAAACCGCATCATACAATGAAAATAATCTGTAGAGTGAGCAGTGCAACTGTGAATTTAGTATTTAAACTAGCATGTGGAAACAGGTTTTCGGTGTTAGTTTCTAAAATAATCCTTAAAAATACGCCTAAACCTATTTTCCATAAATTCCCTCACAGAGATGAAGAATATTTGATGAACAATGCACAACTTTCTAAGTTTTTATAACTTCAATAGTTTTTCAGTTATAGTTATTTGAAATTGAATTAATTCTTTTTGAGACACCCTGTATATCGGGCAAGCCGGTCATTAATAGCCTTTGTAGCAGACGCAGACAAAGCATGAACAGCTACTCTACATGTCAGGAAATTGGAGGGGAAATGAAAACTTGAAAAAAAATCAGCTGATAAATTGGTGTGACTGCATGCCGGGCGTTTGGAGGAGAGAGAAAAAACTACAAAATCAGGGCTGGCGGACCTCACGTGGGCCACAATTCTTTTAGAGAAGAATGCGCTCTGTACTTAGAAATAAATTAAAAACGGTGTATGCGATTGCATTTTGGTGTAGTTGAGACCACGTGTACTCGCGTATGAACTTTCAGATGTACGACTCCAAAGGTAAAATAATGGCTCCACCAACTGATCATTTTAAATTCTTATTTAATTTTATTTAGTGTTAAGCATAAATTCATTGGTAAACATGAGACGTGTTATATAAGTATTAGCAGTAAAATTAGTTGTAGAAGTATGTATAGTTTAGATATTTCACAAGGATGTCATTTGATAATTTAGGTCCAAAAATAGTTCACATTTTTTTATGCATTTATTTATTTTTCTTCCCCATACACGCAATACGTATACGAGGGCGTTTGACTTGAGACCAGCAATCTCGTAAAAACTTTATCGTTGCTGTAGGGTAATTATCTAAGTTTAAGGGGCATCAGTCAAGAATGCTATCATTAGAACAAACGTTCAGGGTCTCGTGCAACATAAATTAACAATTCGAAGCTATAAAGTTCTCTAAACAGTGTTCGTACAATCAACAAAGAAAGGAACAGAAATAAATTCTTTTGGTCTAAGCTTTTCACATCGCTACATTACATTACCATATTACATTTTAGTGCGTGGAAAATTTTGACAATAAATCTATTCAGAGATTCACGCAAACATTTTATGTACAAATATTACCAGCCCTATAGCCTAACGATAATACGGCTCGTCCCATTTTAAATCAGCAACAAGATAAGTATACTTGTATGATTGCTTAGGGACGTAAATTACACTACCACCTATGGCGGTGACTGTGCGGATTTACGTCTGGCTGTCGGCTGCGTCCGCTCCCGGATTTCCGTTCTCGATGACTCCGTGACTCGGCCAGTGGCTTACTGATCTTGTGGCAGGTGCCTCAACTCAACAAAACCAGCGTTATTTTGATGTGTTTTGGAGCGATATTTTCCCTCTCAATTGAAAGGTTATATTTCATAAATCGAAATATTTTCAGTAGATCTTCGTAGCATTTTATCAGGCACATATTTTTCTTGAGATCATTTATTTCTTCGTTTATCTCTACTGAATTACACGTCGTTAGCGAGCGTATGCTTTGATCTTTATATTAGCGTATCTATCGCTTCATGATGCTGCGTGGCGCAGGGCGCTGGCCTTTCATTGAGCAGTTCGCTGCTCGTAACCATTGATGTGTGCTGAGGCTGAATTTCATGTAGTTGCCGAGTGCTTCCTTTAAAGAACAATTAAACCCCACATTCCCCACTGCAGGCAGGTGCTTTTCCAGTAATTATAAGGAATTTGAAAACGCAATTCGTTGTACATCGACTTGATCAGAATAAAGTTTTATTTATTTTTTTAACTTCGAACCCGACTTTGGGCGTCCATTTGACAACCAACCCGAGCCTTCGCAACCTTGGATGGCACCGCAGCACCCTTCCAAATTGCGAGCACAAATTATGCACACTCGCCCATTTGCGCACACTCGCCCATGAGTGCGCACAACAATCAACATAATCAGTCCGTACCAGGGGACCTCGCTGATAGCGTGTCGAACAACAAAGATTGACGCGCATTTCGTGATCGTAACCAGCCACTGCTCATACGCTTACTCAGTCAATCATTTGCATTTTTGAACGTTGTAGTCTCTACAAATGATCACACCGTAGTTACCTCAAGTACAGTGTCGCTTTGATACCCAAAAGGATGAAGGCACACAGGACCGCCTGAGCGACTGAATGGTGTGACTCGTGGCGCGGCCTGCACGTTCCATTGATGCTGTCCAGCAGGCACAGTCGAGCAAGTCGAGCGTTTAATTGAGGGTTGTCGTATAATAAAACTTCAGGAGCAAGATACCTAAGAATTAAACGCCCGTTTAAAGAAATAGTACGCTTCTCTCATAAAACTGCTACTTATCAGTTCATTTCCTCATAGCTGGTAACTTTTTAGTTGTTCATAGTTACAAATATTACAAATATTATAGCAAGTAGGTACGCTTTCTTTGCAGTGCATGTAATTTTGGTAGAAACTTTTGTGAAAAATTGATCGTTTAGATTTATCACTTAATATTTCGTCATCAATTGTATTGGAAAAAGGCACCAGACTGTGCACATCGGCCGAGTCAGTTGCACGACGTAAGGCATCGCGCAAATCGCGGGAGTAAATGGGGACACACCAAAAATTTTTTTGGAGACGGCAAGTAAAAAACTAATCAGAAAATGAAATTATTCTAGACTATGCTAGTCTCCCGTACTATGTTGATGCAAATGCTTCTAGAAATAAATTACTAAAATGTGCTCACCAATGTTTCGGGTAGGAGTCAAGCTTTTCACATTCTCATTCAATGAGTACATTTTAATCCAATGTCATAATAGCTGACATGAGTTTTTAAAATGGCCGCTTGCAGACGCATATCTCATTACAGACAATAACTATATTTGTATCTCCAGTAAACTACGCAGCCACTTCCCTCAGCTACTTCTCTGCAAAAACTCCTCTTCATTTTCATCGCGCCTAATCAATAATTTGGTATTAATAATTTATTTTCAGTAATTTTTCAGAATAATCCTACTTAATAAACCCAATTAAATTTGCGAAAAATCACACCTTACGTTAGAAGCACTTCTAAGCAGCCATTCAGCACTGAGTTGTGTAGCGAAACTGCGCCATTGAGTTTCATTTCCGGAGTTCCTTGACGTTTCTTGCATAGCAAACAGCGCTCACATGATGATTCTACAGCTGGGGCTCACTAGCACATCAGCGGGGCGTATCTCACAGGCTACAAAGTCTTCAATGAAACAATCTCAAATTAAAAAACCGCTAGAAGTCACCAATCCTGGAACATTGTTTTTAATTCATATAATTTTTTCATGAGTAAATACCTGTGTAATACGTTGTGTTTGCATTCAGTAAAACTCCGCTAAAAAAGTGAGAATTTAATCAAACTTAGCTGGCTTACTCAGTGAAAATTCACGTTTCGTGAACTAATCTAACTTTCAGGAACCTAGTGAAATGATGAACAAATATCTTAAATAAGTATAGAAATGTACAAGTACATTGGAGAACATACTTGCCCAAAATCACCCTCAAACACAGAGGCCTCTCTATTTAGATATGTACACACTTTGCCCTATTTACATACGCATGTAAGTGCTCAGTGCTATGAATTTAAATTTTGAAATAAAACAATTTACTTCATGCTGATTTGATACATAAATATATTCTTAGCTACACTGCAAGATATCTAATGTGATACTAGAATAGAATTAGTGCTGCTGACTTTCTAAGTTATTTGTAAGGATTTGCAGTTGAAGTAAAGAATAACCTTGAATCATATGACTGAAAGGATCAATATAATTCAGTAACTTTGACTATGTCTCAGGCTGAAGAAGCTCTTCTCCCGTTTGCTCTATACTCCGTCATCACAACAAAGAATATAGAATCAACTCAGATTGACTAACGTCTGCAATATAAAGCTAATATTTACTAAAATGGCGGAATAATGCCAGCATGGGACATGCTAAGAATGAAAATCCTAATCTCAAAATGGATGGGAACATTTAAGTCCTGCAATAGAATATTTTGCTTCGAACTTTGGAACACAGTGATATTAAGCGTTAAGTCAAGGAAATGTGCCGAGGCATATTACTTATATAACAAATTAATCAGATCGTGAAAAGTTTGAGATCATTTGGGTCAGGTCTCAACAATCTTAAATTGATGCATTAAAGAATAAAAAATCTCATTAAAATGGCAGCAAAGCACACAAAGATGCCCTTTTGTACAGAGTTCGTAACTGCGACCGCTGACGACACCACAGTCTCATCATCAGGCAGGGTTACCACTTCATACTCCGTAGAATAAACCTCGTTACCGTTGGGTGTAACGGTTGGAATGATGGCAGTCGTGAAATCGGTATCGAAGCAGGATTCGGTGAAGGTTTCTATTGAGACCGAGTTGTACTCACATGTGGCATTAGTTTTCAAATTCATTTCAAATTGCTGCTGGCGAGTTGTGTTAGCAGGGCTCTTCAGCCACTCGAAAAACGGGCACATGCAGATGAATTTGTTATCAGCTAGGGAGTAAACCTTGATCGAGGGATGGAAGAGAAACCCTTTGTCAGCGACGTACCTGAAAGTGTTGTTTGTCAAAACAAAATAGATTGCGTGCGAATCTTGCGGGCGACCTTGAACATAAGCTATCGCCCCCGGCTGAACGTTGGAGAAGTAGTTTCCGACAACCATGGCAGCACTGATTTCACACTGGTTACTCATTTCCAGCTGAAAAGCTCCGTTTGCTAAGTACGATACGTTGTTAGCGAAAAATATCATGAAAGAGAATAAGTCTGACGTAATAGCAAACTGCTCCATTAGCGAAATATTGTTGTGGTAGAAGTGTAGACGAGCACCAATTTCTGGCAAAGGCAGGTTTTCGACAGTTTCCAGACGGCGACCCATGACATCTGTTATCCTCCTTTCGTCTCGTGGACTGTTTATGCGAATGTCTATTTCTGGACATTCCGAGTTTGCAGGAAGCCCAGGAGTTCTGAGGTTATAGAGGGCATTCTTTCTCAAAGTTTGTATGTTTGAACGCACAAATGCAAGCTCATTCAATCTTGGCAAGCTCCCAATAGCCATGGAGTTGATTTCAAGGATGTCACTGTCGGAAAACTCTATTGTCACCAAATTTGGAAGGTTGAAGATGGCTCTTGTACTCAAATTTCCAATGTAATTATTGACAAAGCGAAGTTCCGTTAAGTTGGTGAGACCTGCGAATGCATCTTGTGGGATGGACTCGAAAATGCACCTTTCGAAGTTAATGCGAAAGATCGACGACTTCCAGGGCTGAGCAGGAGGAGGCATCAGGATGATCTGCGCTCCGATGAAGAAAATAGATCTTGGTCCGATGCCTTCTTCCAGACCTTGCCAGGAAATATCCAATGCAATACGAGACTGACAGTCGCTTCGATCGATGGTCAGGGTATCGACGTTGTCGATAATCTGTAAAATATGAAATTTCCAATTAGGGAGGAGTTGAAAGTTTGCAAAGATCAAACTCAAAGCCGCACGAGTTGGTCTTGATGTCACATGAACTCTAGCTATAAATTTCTAAAACAGTTTCGTGGTAAATTAAATTTTACTTTTAATGGTGCATTTTTGCATGCAAAAGTTTTTTAGCCTTCGACGACCATAGGAAGCGGTGTTACACACCAAGGAGGGAGCTGTTGAACGGGCCATGTTTATAACGAAAATTCAGAAATTAAGTTAGAAGAATGAATCAATAACTAATAAAACTTGTTTTTCTCATCACAATTGTAATTCATCAACCGACCCAGAGTAATATATCACTTTCCACCCTTTTCCAAATAGGAATGATTAGAATAAAATAAAAATCCAATGTGTAACTGGAGGGTCTTCCGGCTCCATTATTTTTGTTTGCCTGGTAGCGGTGCACGGACGCTGTTGTGTCACATTTATACGCGGCTTCGCACGTATTACACCATCTCTTCTGTACTACATATGTGGCGTGTAATGTAAGAGTTACAGTGCATACCAGTGCATATCTCATCATATATACTTATTCCACCAGTTCCCAATAATTTCCACTCTTTCTTGCCTCTGTACGAACATTTCGGAATGCTAAGCGACGATATATTATGATTTCAGAATCTTTTGATTGAATTCTTTACAACCTCCGTTAATTAAGAAATGATAGGTTAAATTTCTGTTGTAGGTCAAAATGACCTTCGATACTTAGCGCTTTATTTTAAACGAGTATTTCATACTGAAGAAAACTACCAAATAAATAGTTTTGAATATATTTATTTGAAAGAGATGTATATGTTCGAACTAAGTTGTTTCGAAAATTATGCATCACATACCATGGATACGAGCAACTTTGTCATGGTTTGTTCCATTGAACTTAGGACACGAGCTCCCATTTTGTTCAGGGTCGACTTTGATTTGCTTTCATTTAAGGTATTCAAAAACACAAACAATTAATTTTATAAGAATTGGTTGACTGACGGCTTTGTAGCAATTGGTGACAGGAAGTGATGAAAAGAATGTTTTTGAGAAGAAGTCGACCTGTTGAACACAAAAAAAATAATTTGCAATTGTAACTCCGGTCACAAAATTCACTGTGCTGTCTTATTTGCCATTGTAAGACGCAATGCACACAAACGATTTTGAATGCGAATTAATTCATGGTACAACTTTCAGAACAACATACAGCCATTGTGACCTGGTCACATTGCACATGCTAATATTGCGGAGCAAATTATATATAAATGCAGTACTACGGGGATTTTCAAGTGTCGGAAACTCACCTGCTGAAGAGACTGCATGCACGTGCACGTGATGTCATAGAAACCCGTGTGTACGCTGGAGGGCACGACAGAGCAACTCTCGTTTTGGCCCGCGACGCTGCTCACCAGCACTGCCAAACTGCATGCCCACAATGTAAAGATTAACTTCACAGCCATCTCGTCTTTTTCTCAATTATTAAACGGTTAAATTAATTCAGTGCTATGCGAAATACGAAGTCACAGAGCCAGCGAAGGTGTGAGGGTCTGAGGGGGCTTGTACGGCTCTGCCAAGAAAGAGGTCTGAGCAGCGCGGTGCTGTTATCATGACAGATCGCCGCACACTACGTACGAACTGTGGTCAATCCGCTTCTGGTCGAACGTTTCCTCAACGCACGTTGTTGGCAATTCTCTTATGGACATTTCCTGATCGGAAGGACCTGCTTCGCAAAGTAGAGCTCCGGTTTCGCTTACATCATTTCCCTGCGACGTCATCACGTGCTGAATTGTGCTCATTGTCAGACAGCTGTGGAATAACAATATGCTTTCGGAAGTAGCTCGACTTGAGTCAGACGTACATAATGATGAAGAAAGCTTTCTCAATTTTTCAAATGAAAAGGGGGAGGGGGAAGCATTTCAAGAAAGTGTGTCTTAAAGCAACAAAAATTCATTAAAAATTAATAATTTTTCTCTAGAAAGGGAATCACAGCACCACACACTCCTACTCTCATACAATAACCTTTCTAAAGCAGTAATTTGTGAATAGAATAAGTAAGTTTCTGAATTTTGAACCTTCTAGCGCCGCAGAGGACTAAATCGTCCTGGTATGGAAAGCTCGGTCGCTTTTCCGTACAAAGTTAGACGCGGCCCCTGACCGCACGCTATGGGGCTGCAACGAGTTCTCTTAAGAACTTCTAGCTTCCATGCTAAATTAATTTTGTACATAAAGGTTTATTGGTTGTTTTATAAAGACCAATTTGAAAATTTTTACATAACAGCCCATTTTTAAAATCTCACGTTATTTTTCCTTAGATAGTTTAATTTTCACTCATGATGTAAGGAAACAACATTTTTATGAGCGGAGAAACTATGCTAGCCGGAGCATATTTTAATAACATTCTAAGCGTACCCTTATTAAGTGAATGAAAGCAAATCAACATGAAACCTAAAAACTGATGCTAGTTTTGTGTCTCCAGTTAAATTTTCTAAATATGAGTTCGAATCAACATCTAAAGAAATGATTTTTTGAGACATTTGGATGAATTTCCTCGAGAAAAAGAAGCGAGTATTTGTGTAAATTTTTGTCCAAAATAATCCTTTCTATCACAGCTCTGCTTTCACTCACAGATCATTACCATTAGTAAATTAGTTCAAGGCTCCCTAGCCACACTCCAGACTTTTATATGTCAGTGAATACTTAAAATGAATATTCAGGAATTATTTTAAATGGGAATTGAACTAACAATCATAAAAAATCAACATTTATACACGAATGTCTTCTTGAACAAGACGCTCATATCATTCCAGCTCACCTGAGTACTGATGCTTGTTCGAAATTAATTTTTTTCAATTTTAATAAAAAAGTGTGTCATGTAAAGTTGAACTATTATAGATGAATAGAATTAGTATGTTAACTTCTTTCTCAAGTTTTCATAATGCAACTCAAAAATCGAAAAAAGATTAGTCGAATTGTTTTAATTAGTATCAAGATTACCCATACTGCTTTTGCCGTTCGGTTTGACTCTGATGAACTCTTCAGCACCTCTTGTCAGTTTCATAGCACGATTAAGTATACGAAACCAACTTTTGGTGTACTAACGGTGTTCCCGTGAGACCGGCACCTTGCATCCTATATTTGTAAGTGTATAGCGTTGAGTCATGTGAAAATGTAAATTTATATCCAAGTTTAAAACTTTAAAAACAGACGCTATCTTTACAAGAGAGCAAAAATAACAGACGGTGTTTGCAGTAGGTCCCAAGGGAAACCCAATCTCTGTACATTTATCTTTAGGGCTTCCCTTGAACCTAGAGTCGAGCAATGCCCTGCTACGACTTCTCATATTGCAACCGGATTACGAGTAATGCATGTGAGAGCTACAGAAGATGTGTGCTAAAATAACGACTAAGCTCTTTAGGGTTATCTCTAGATGCGTCAACTACAGCCAGATTATTTTATTAATATCTTTGCACGGTTTCCAGATCTATCTACGAATTCTAAAAGATAAGGGGAAAATATGTTTCTATTTCCTATCTAAAATAAACATGTATGTTAACAACGAGGTTAGATCTATGCACTCATTTGATCTCTATAAAAATTATTTGTCATTCGAATTGATACCAATGTAGTATATGTTATTGTCAAAAAACTTGAAGAAAAATACAGTATACGTCGAATTTTTCTACTTAAGCATTCGAATACAATATTTTGAAATAATTTACCACTATTTTTCGAAAAGAACATGAGGATGGATCACTTTATATCGATAGCTCGTACGTACGGCGTTTACAAGTCAGAAATCAAAACAGATTTTAAGCCAATGAATTTGAAATAATTTTTATAATTAGGAAATTTTTGCGACCAAATTAATTTCTAAAACTTAGCAATATTTAACCTACAGGATTTTTCAAGTTTATTCGAGAAAATGTAGGATCAGAGAACAAGTAACTATTAAAAAAGTACAAATTCCTACACTCAATTATCACATGCACAACTGATGAAACTGCAGCCCTATATAGAGTTCCTGTCCCCGTACCTGCATCGCATGTCAGCTTAGTGGCACTATAGTCGCATTATATGCACCGTTTCTCAGAATACCTGTAGTGTACGCTGTGCTGTTAGCTATGTGTGCCACTTTATCCACAGTGTGCATCGCTCTATTTTCATTTTTATTACAGCACCGTATTACTATTAAGTGAGAATTAGATTTATGAAAAACATGTGTGGCTCCTACCATAATAAAAAATCTTCTCTCCCTTTCAAACAACGTAAGTTTATTCAGTGCACTTCCGAACCTCGCATGACACCATGACACCGTAAGCATATGTTTTGCAAGCACCAGAGGAAGATTTTAATGTTCGTTGTAGCGTTGATCTCTCAATCGGTTTCAGACAAGGTAATTAAGCACGACACGGGGACAACTTAACTTTATTTGGGGGA
>VOMN01135748.1:0-15326 GCA_014899125.1 Orchestia grillus | reverse complement strand
ATACATTCAGTTCTAAGGAATTCTATAACTAAGAATCAGATAAGTTCGCTCATTTCACAGAAACTTCACAATATCACCGCCGTCCAGCAACGCAAGTCTGATCCCTTAAAGGCCCCTCACATGATCAGTCAATGTCTAAAAACAGTATCGGGAGACACCCAAATATTGGCATCCAATATGGGACTGCAGCATCGAAATACGAGCAGTACGTAGTCCTTCAAGGTACTGTACAGTCCCTTGACTTCCGACCTAACTCCAGAATAAACCGAAAATTTGGCATTCGATACCCATGTTTGGGTGTCATGACACTATCTTCAGACGTTGAATGATCGTGTGCAGGGCCCATTACAAGATCTTACCTGCTTACATACGTGTAGGACGAGCTTTCTGGCATGACGATGCTTACAGAATCGTAATAACAAAGCTCAAGAAAACTGACTTGTTCCATTACATTCTCGTGATGAACACGAAGCAGTTCAAAAATATCAAAGCTGAGGGTAGCGCTACGCTGAAAGAGGCTGAAGGAATCGAAGAAGCAGACATGAGGACCCCCATACGCTTTCCTCGAGGCTGTTCGTCCATTTCTAAGTTCTTAAAGTAGAGCTCCTCAAGCTTTTTTTGTTCGGCTTCCATTTTCTTCTTCTCTGGGTCTTCTATTTCAGGACTCTCATCTGCTCAAATCGAAGGACCGTTAGAGAGGCATGATAGATAAAAACTTTATTTTAGAACGTCAACACTGTCAACACCTCCGCTTCACTGTCAACGCCTAAACATGTAGTAATGAACTTGGCATGTCATGCTAAGCCTGAGTAACGCAAAAGCAATCATTTGGGCAGAAATACAACGTGTTTTCTTTCATTCTTTTTAAAAAATTCTCGTGGGCCTAGTGCAACTTTATTGGGGCGTGTATTTGAACGTACAGAAAGGTCTTAAGCCACTGAGATCAGGCCGATTATCATATAAATCTGAGCGAAATTTTAATGGGTCTATGGCTTTATTTTAATGTGTGAATGACATATTAAAGCCAGATGTAATAATAAATCTAAACGGCGACGACCGTGATCACCAGTTTCAGCTACCCGCTTCCAGGGAAAATTACTACAAAATTTTTATTGGGGCAGAGCACGCATATAGTTCAACTTGCACTGGGTTTGGCTGTATCTGTGAGTGAATTTTAAAGAAATAAAACATTCAAATCTAACAAGGCGGCTAGAATTCCGTAGCCGTAGATTTTAAGTAATTTGTGTTATTTTCAATTTAATTGATCGTCACCACGCGACTGCGTCCACTCTAACCCCTCACTGGCCCCCGCGATGCGTTCGATGCACTCAACATAGTCGCTTCTTCATAAGCTTTTTGTTGATATGAAAAAAATGCTGCCTGCTAACAGGAAATATTGTCCTTATTTTGTTCGGGGTGCGCACAATGAAGCATTAATGTGCCTTCAAGGGAAAAATGCGTAAATGGGAAAATACAATATTTGTGAACTATAAAATAATTTGAGCAGTGAAGTGTTTGCGTGGGACACATCATTGCCCCATGCACCATGTCAACAACGAACGTAGCTAGGATGAATTATACAACTATTTTCAAATTTTACGAATCCCAATTGTACTTTAAAAACATTATCTAATACGGTTTTCGTTGATTCGCAAATGAAATCAACTTTGTTAATTACTTAGGCCCACACGATGAATGGATTTTGATAACCTGCACAACGCACCGTGTGACCCAGAGGTGTGCTCGGGATGGTCGGCGGCGATTTGGTCGAACACCGAATTTTCGGGCCGCGGGAAATCCTCGTGAAGTTCATCGTGTCTGTCGATGAAGGTGGACGAGACTCCCACGTGGGCCTGCACGAAAGATAGTTACAATCATCCAACATACACTGGCTGGTGTGAAAATCTTATAATGAGTCGTATGGTCCTGCTTTATATGGAAAGGAAATGTAGTGATCCCCGGCATAGAGCACTGTAGATCAGTTCCAGCAAACAACCGCTCTATCTTCTTCCAAACTTCTGATAACACATTCTATATGTTTCTTATGAAACCAATTTTTTCCGTCCAGCTTGATGCTTGCTCTAGTTGATACGTGGGAGACGAGTGTAGAGCGGATGTTCGCTGGAACCGATATAGTGGTTTACGAGGGGACGACTGTTCTGCAATCGAGCACTAGGTTTTATTAGTTCTGTCTCGCCATTGTTTCCATATTATTAAGTTACAAGCTGCATCAGGTATTGTTTCCCTCTTATTATGTATTAGAAGAAGATTGAAAAGACAGAAAAACGGGCGTTGAAAGATACGCTCGATTTAACGCATCTGTTTTTAAGAACAATAAATTGTTTTCTTTTCTAGGAAGGCAAGTTCATGTTTGGTAATGCGATATGAACTGCAAACATTATTTTTCGAGGAATAAACTGTTTCCACGTTTGCAAAAAAATGTTTTTAAAATAGATACCGAATACTAGTTAGAGCTGCAAATTAGCGTAATAAAACGTAACACGCCTAAAAATTGTGTCAAAAATAGCTCGCACTTTCCAGTGAATACCCTGCAGTAGCGCGCGCTGTCGAGCCATGTGAAAAAAACTAAGCTAAGCGTTCCTAGCCTGCGAAAATGTCCGTATACTGTACAAACGTATGACTTAAAATGCTGACTAATTATTATGATGCACAAAAATTCGGTTGAACGTTGGACAACGGACGTGAAATACTTGTATATAGATCGATTAAACGCCACCTTGATGGAAACTAGCCTTCATGGGATAAGTTTTCTCCTACAGTATACCAAAGCAAGAATTAAATCTGTCCAATACTAAATCGAATCAAAGCCAACTTTAAAATGATAAATAATTATATAATAATCATTAGTACTTAGGGATTTAAGATTCAAAATAAAGAAATAGTTGATATTGAAAACTAGTAAAGGAGCCCAACATTTCATGTGAGAAAAATTCGTTGACTTTTCTAGTGATTTTATGTAGAATTTTAATTCTGTTGTATCAAATTGCGAATACTGATACAAGTAATGGGCTGGAGGGTACTATGCCAGCACACCAGGATACGCAGCACCCTGTGTGCAGCACCACAGCGCACAGTATGAACACATGCAACATAGCAGCATGCAGTGGAGTGAAGTATGCAGAACTATTCTAATTGTTGGTAAAGTCAACGAATGAAGCAGCACCACTGCAAGGCCCACCACTGCAGGCTGTGTCACTTCTGCGACTTCGACAGTAGCAGAACCATTTCACTCATCATCATTTAGCAAAATTATGTAGCAGCCAGCAGTATCACCCAAGGCAGAAGCACTACAGGCTTGGGCCCCCCAAACTTAGCGAGAGGAATTCAGCAAACACGGCCTAGGTCAGGCGGAGCACGTACGCAAACCTATCTGAACGGCCCAAGCGGATAGGCTGAAACTGATTTTTAGCTCACGTCTGCTTAATAAATTATTCTCTTGCTCACTCGTTTAAATTCTTATTGTATCGTACTATTTTCACACAGTTGGTCCCACGAGTTTTAACGATCTCTATGCAGGCATATTCGAAGATCCGTAATAAAATCGGATTTATTCGAGGGGAATTCAGGAATAGCATTATTGATCTTACTCGTACAAAAGTTATATATCAACCATGTAAAAGAAGGTTTAATAACCTAAAGCTTTTAAGTACGCAAGAACGACATTATTCCTACCCGCGCACGGAGTTTCGATGTTTACTGCTTCTCGTCGCACGCATCAGAAATTCCCTCCTTTGAGCTCTAAATAAATACCTGGATACTTGTTGATGCACCCGCGTTAAGATTCTTATTTGCATATGATACTTCCCAGCTAATTTTTCTCAGATCCGCATGAAAATCCTGCACTTGCATGAAGTATCATAAGTTTTTTTTATGTGTCAGCTTTCGTACTTCCTTAAGTAATTCGTTAATTAAGTTCAGTGAAGAATTTCAGCTCAGAAAGTTATTGGACACCGGCTTCTGTCTTGACCCTTCAACAACTGTGGGTAACTCTCTCATGTGCGATAAATATTTACAGTTTCGAATTTCCACTGTCAGATTGATGTACATAGGGGCCACCAGTTTCTATATGATGAATTCAAGATAGAGAAAATAAGATGAATTTAAAATAAAAAATATATGATGAATTTAAGATACAGAAAATGCTTTGATGTTTATGTAGAAGCAATGCAGGGCCATACGTGCCTGATGCTGTATCAGGTACCCCTCATTTTTTTGGAGCCGATGCATAATAATCTGCTGGGGCAGCGCCGAGCGGAATATGAAAGTAGGACTCGAACTAAACGCATGCTTACAACCAGTATTTTTAAGTGGGAGTAGAGGCGGGATATAATTAATTGAGAGCATAAATATTACTTGAATAAATGACATGTGCTGAAGGAAGCAGGGAATCCACTGCAAGAACACACCAGCCACAGAAAATGTGTTTTTCAAATAAATTAGAGTCACAATTTCCCGTTTTACCTGCACCAAACAATTCACTTAATCATATTAAAATGAAATAATTTCCTTCAAGACAACGCTAAAAAATCTTTTCCATGATCTATTCCATTTTAAAATATTTTAATAATTTCTAATTTCGTATTTTCACAGTATTTCTTACAAAATATTCTAGTTAGTGACTAGATTATGGTTCCGAAGAGAAATGGGTCATTTCATGTGAGATATTAGAGGAAGAAGATCATCGACTCTGTATTGGTGATCCAACTATTAGTCCAACAATAGCTCCGGACAAAAAATACTCACCAGTGGAGCAAGCCTTTTAGGGTTGAAATCGTATGTTGCTACTTGTATCTAACTGAGCTGTCATCGTTTTCTGTCTCTGGATAACTGAGGAAATATCCTCAGTTTACAATAAATTTGATAATCAATCGAATACTTTGAACAGTCCATCCTTAAAACCGTTGCAACAGTTTGTTGTCCGTAAAGATTTGGGTATTGTTCAGGCAGGATGTGACTACAGTACTTAACATCGTAAACATAGAGAAAGAAACCCCCTTTAAGGTGACAATAGCATGTTAAGACATGCATTATTAATTATATACTTCTCGAGTGCAACAATAATCTCTAATAGGACCTGAAAATAAGGCTTCAACAAAATATTGTGTCAATTTAAAGAGTACAAAAAGTTACGCTTAATACCCACCTCGTCAGAGTGCTTGGCAGGCCCAGACCTGGACAGGAGAGTCAGCAATCGATCAAAGTCTTCTTGTTCGTCCAAGTTGAGCACGAAATCGTAGTCGGTTCCGATCTCCTCGGAGTCCTTGTCCTCCACGTCAGAGATGGCGTTCAGGTGTGGAGTTCCAGCCTCATTTTTTTTGTGGTTCTCCATTTCGGGAGTGGCTAGGTCCTCCGTGTGGCGCTTGGAGATCCGCTGTGGCAAAGCGGCTGAATACGTGGCTCTTGCATCTTCAAATTTAATGTAGCTGCAGCAGCCCGCTTGCAGCAGCGAGAACAAGAGCAGCACCACACAGGAACCCATCATTGTTGCGGCAAAATTAAGTTTTTTTTATTTAAGTTAAAATTGAGATAAAACGATTTCAATGGATAGTTTCTGAAAGGTACAAGCAAATTCAATGCTCAAATTTGAAGAGCTCACTCACGGAGCATGATCGTGAACATAATAGTTGAAAACTACGAGTTCACGACTAAAACAAACGCAAGTCCGAGTTTGATGAATGGCATACGAAATTCTGGAACGATAGACAGGAACATTTAATTAAAAAAGTGAATTTGATCCTAGAGCACAAATATACTTCAAGTAATGTATATGCAGTCAACACGCACACGTACGCTGTACTCGCACAAACATAAGAGAAGTTAATTACGTACGTAAAACTGAGATCTGAAACTCAATGGACAGGAGTCATTGGTGCAAAAAAGCTCGAGTATACAAATCTACACACGAAGTGCAGGAAATCTCCTCAATATTACGATTATTTTCTCCAGCTGCCTCTGCTATCACAAGAAGAATAAATCGCTCTGTCTCAGGAGGAGTAAAATCGTAGAACAATAAACCAGAGTCGCTACCCTCCAAGACAACGATTACAACCCCAGCGGCATGCGTACACTTCCGAGGCATGTTGTAGTGGCCGTCGGTCGTGACGTAAAGCACAGGGTTTGCCCTGAAGTAAACAGTGATATGATGTGAAGGAGCACTGATGCTTGGAGCAGCGAATATTGTATATTTCTGACACTCCAAGTGACGGCATAGGACTTGGGTGGAAATCCAAGAATGGACTACTCGGTTAGTTCCAGTTGCCATTTTCTATTCCAGTATCAAGACTGATGCATTACACTATCATGCAGGATATGAGTGACAGCGACTTGAGCATTGGGAACTTGTGAGGTAAAAATCCCGCGAGTACAAGGTGTTATTCGAGACTAAAAAGGGAGCGAAGTTGTGATCTAAATCGGAAATCTGTAGTGCAAGGATAGAGCCTCGATGCAAGCAACAGCCTTCCACAGCAAAGCCCCAGATAATTTACATGTCTCTGCGTCGGCAACAAGGCCAAGCGTTTGACAGATTCAAGCGCGCCTTTTACAATTACAAAGCTAATCGACACTGTTCAATAATTCAATCCTACATCGGTTAATGACTTCAGTGGAGACAAAATAAAACAGACGCAGTAAAAAGCGTTACACAAGAAACTATTTTCTTTTTCTTGCGTTCTAAATAAAGCAGACACGCTGTAAAAAAACAAATAAATCCTTCTCGAGACGCCATTTTCTACTTTTTAAACAGTGCAAAAAAACGTACACGACCCATTAAGCGCAAACTAATGCTACATTCGCTCGCACACAATGCATGTACGCACGTTTTCAGCGAACGGATGGGACGCTGTTAAAAAAAAATGATTTTTATCCTAATAATGGTCGGAGCTCACCTTCTCAAGGACTAAGGCTCGCTTTTAAGGGATGAACATAAAGGGTTGGGACCAGAGCTCTCTGCCCAGTAATTACGACCTGCAATAATGAAGGGCCCTAAATCTGAATTCCCGACACAAACAATCCTGCACATCGCGGTCCCGTCTCTACAGCCTCTGTGTCTCAGCGTGGCACCCCGGAAGGTGTTTGAGGCTCGATCGACGAACCCTGAATAGCTAATAAGAGCCACCAGACAAATTTTTCGAAAGATCACGCATATCATTAATTAAGAACGTGGGCGCGAATTCTTTGTCTCATTAATTTTCCACTCAACGCGGGAGTCGGATGCCATGCTAAAGCAGTAAACACGATAATGATGCAACCATTCAGCGAATTAAAGCAGTAAACACAATAATGGTACAACAGTTCAGCGAGTGAATGCACTCGAATCCAGGGATAATCGCCCGAATTGGCCCACAAAAAGCATGTTTGTCACCAAAAACAGTTAAGCATCAAGAAGTCACCACACAAACAGCAGGTGTGAGAGCCAATTAGCGGCATGGCAAGTGCGTTAGAGACTGCACTCAGGCGGTGCAGCGACAGAATTCAACCAGTAGTGGTAGTACCCAAGCAGCAGTGGCAGCACCCAGGCAGCAGTGGCAGCACCCAGGCAGCAGTGGCAGCATCTAGGCAGCAGTGACAGCATCTAGGTAACTACATCTTGTCCTCACAGTGAGGTTCTCCTCATAAATGCCAAGGCACACCAGTCAACACACAGGCCTGGTCGTGACAAGTGTCCCGCTAACTGCAAGCCACTGGCCGCAGAACACTCTACATTCCTATCAAAGTTTATTTTTCTCTTTCATGATTGATTTTGAGAGCATCCTGTTCGAAGCAATAAATACCTCACGGCTCAAGAGCCTTTAGAGGATCCCAGGCCTTGAACTTCTTTTTAGTTTAAATGATTAAAATATGGAACTAACTATCGGAAAACATAGTCTATGCTGGTACCGTGAACACATTCAAAAATCGTCGAAACAGATACTAGTTAGGGAGCCCCCAAGCATTTTAAACTATTGCTTTGAGGTCCCTTTTTGACAATTGCTGATGCTAAGAAAAGTTAGGTAAGCGATGCAATCCCTGCCTTGTAAAATGTGTGCTTCCTCACGTTGAAACAAAAGTTCAGATGCCTGTGCGTGAAAATCTGTAACGGTGAGTGTGATTGTTATGCTTTTGAATAGCTTCGTTTATCCCTGCAGATGTAGAGCGGATAGTGGTGGTGACGGTGGTCACAGCACACGGGTGGTAGTTATGCTACCAGACCTCTAATCTGCCCTGACCTCCTATCATTCTAGAATAAACGTTCGCCATTACGTGATTGACATCTGACGGTGCAGAACTCATGTAGAAGCCCAGGATTAAACCCGTGGCTCGTTTCTGTTGCCATGTTCTATTCTACTCTATTCCATGTCATTATGGTGTGCATCACCACATACGCTACCTATGGGGAAAAAAATCTCCGAAAATGTGAAATTCAAGTTCATTCTAGTTTAATTGCCCGTCCTACTATCAGAGTTAATGCCACACGCAACGCCGCGCAGGATGACACAGAGTGGAGCGCACGTAGCACAGGCGTGTATTTCTATGCATGAGTGTACAAGTGATCACACCGCCCCCACACACCATGCGTCTTTGTCGAAAAGCGTGTTCGACTCCGCGTGCACAACATATGTACACAGTCCGTACAGCGTGCGGTGAGCCTCATTGGATGTTTCATAAGATACAGTTTGTAATTAGTTAATGAATACGAGCCCAAATCGTATCCAATACCTCCATGCTGCGCGTTCATTCTTCTATGCAATATTTTCTCTCAGTGCCACATCAAACATTGCGTACAAAGGCCGTTTTGTTACAGTTCACAGGGTACACAAAAATATATTAATGTTTAGACAACGTACCTGACGTATGTATAAGAAAAATGCACATTTTTACTCAATCCATGCATTACCAAATGCAGAATTTACAATACGCTATTTTTTAACCGCACTAAATGTTCTGTGCCTAAACCCAACGTAGCCGGATGACACGTATACTAATCTCTGTAAAAAGTGTGGCACAACACACAACGCTGCGTAAATGCATAACTCGAGCGACCAAAGACAATAAAAGCTCTACGATCTTCATTTAACTACCAGTGTCGAAATGAAACAACCAACAGAAGCTCAATTGTCTATTTTATGGGTCGTAAATGCCTCGGTACACGGCCGTATTTTTTCTGATACTGCAGAAATGATACTGCCATCGGCACTTAAGAGGTTCTGACGGAGAACCATAATGATCTGTGCGCCAGACCACCTGGACGGAGTTTTGAGGTTATGTACTGTATTCACTGCTGTAATCCGGTTATCGTTGTGTGTACATCCACGAGCGCTCGGGACGCATGACGTATTACTGTGAATGGTGCAGGTATTGCGCAACGTTTAACGTTGAACTGGTTTGTTGTTGTTCTCTCCGCTGACCGTAAAGTGGATACGGATTTCTAGACCCAAAAGAAAAATAATCGTTTTTTAGAACGAAGTGTTGCCACAGCTGAAAGTGGTTGACATTTCATGTTCAGTGTGCTGTAATTAGACGATATTGCTTTTCTTCGCCGAGCACTCCTTATTTAAAAAATTCCGCACCCTATGCGATGCAATGATGGTAATTCTGGAGGTACGTTTGCGCCATGTTTCTTTATTCGAACAAGATGAAAAAAAAACTTAAGTGCCTCGCAGGAAATTGTGCCCTCTGTCTTTGGAGGTGAGATGACATTGAAAGAAAATATGAAAACGGAAACGAAAGAAAATGCCTTCGACTTCTCTTAAATGCCACATTCTCCATTGAACAATAAAAACAGTATTGAAGAATAAGAACGACATTGAAATCTAAAAGTAATATTGAAAAATGAAAATTGAATTGAAGAATAAAACAAAATTGAAGAAAAATAACAATATTGAAGTATAAAAACAGTATTGAAGCATAAGAGCAGTATTGAAGAATAAAAACAACGTTGAGGAATAAAAAGGATATTGAAAAAATGAAATCAATATTGAAGAATGAAAACAATACTCAACAATAAAAACACTATTGAAGAATAAAAATACCTCTGAAAAATTAAAACACGACTAAAGATTGAAAGCAAAATTGAAGAATAAGAACAATATTGATGAATAAAGACATTGTCGACGAATACAAACAATATTGGAGAATAAAAACAATAGTGAAGAAAAATGCACCATTGAATAATGAAATAAATCGAGCGTTTAGCTGGAGCGGCCGGCGACCGGAGACAGTTGCTTGGGCTCACGTTGAGCGAAGTGAAACAGGCAGGGAATGAATGATACATCATCAATTACGTCAAAGAAACTGTCCAATATTAAAGGACAAAAAATCGTCTTCAGCAGTGACAAGCAAGTCATTTGAATGTTGCTTTGTTCATGCGAAAAATTCCTGAAGGTACCCTGCTGATGGTATTCTTTTGACGGTACCCTCCTGACGGTACCCGCCCGATGGTATTCTTCTGACGGTACTCGCCCGAAAGTATTCTTTTGCTAGCATCTTCTAGGCGGTACCTTCCCGACGGTACTCTCCTGACGGTATTTTCCAGACGGTACCTTCCTGACGGTACTCTCCTACGGTTCCCTCCTGACGGTGCCCTCCTGACGGTACCCTCCAGATTGTACCCTCCTGACGGTACATTCCTAGTTGTGCCCTCCTGATTGTGCCCTCCTGACGGTACCCTCCAGACTGTACCCTCCTGACTGTGCCCTCCTGACTGTACCCTCCTGACTGTGCCCTCCTGACGGTACCCTCCTGACTGTGCCCTCCTGACGGTACCCTCCTGACGGTACCCTCCAGACTGTACCCTCCTGAAAGTCAAATGATATTTACTTATTTTACTTTTTCTTCATTTATTTGTTAGTTCACACACCCGATTTTTTTAAATCTAGTTTATTTTCATCATAAATAAATTTCAAAACAAACAGGCATTTTCACCTGCTTAGGAGGCCTCTTGTTACCTGAGATAGGCTCTGCACAACTTACAGGATGAGATGATTCTCAGTTCCCCTGCCTCTGACAGCCAGCTCTGAGCTCTGAACGCATTTCGCGCCACGTGACTGAACGCTTCGGTCATGTATATTATTTTACAAATAAGCCTTTATGAAGCCCAACATATTTGATAGTTTGTAGTGGTTTGACTACTGACTATTTTGTCCTTTAGGTCTACCTAGAATCCCCTCAGAATAAAAGTATCAAAATGACATAAAGTTTATAAGATCTTTTTAATTCTTTCGCAGAAATATTGACAAAATTTCAGCCGAGAGTCATGCATGACTATTTCTTGAATGGTGAAGGAGTCGAAAACCACCTTCGCCATTATTTAGTTAACTGACAAAGAAGAGGGACTAGCGTCTCTTCGGTTACAGCCGACATGAGGTGCAGAGCTTACTGCGGCCTGATCATTGAACGTCGTCCTCATTACTAATTTCTTGCGTCACATAGAACAAGTTTCAGCCGCAGTTCAGGTTTGGAGTCGAGCGAAATACCACCGCAGACTTGGGCCTCGGGAGCGTAGTTTACGAGGGAAAAAACAGCGGCGTTTTTGTAAAGTTTGTAGAAGGATAAAATTTTTGAAATATTCACTGGTCGTAGCTGGAACTCCCACCTTAATAATGCAAAAATTAAAAACCGAAGTGGGCATTTTACCTCCACTGGGAGAGTTAGTTAGCTGGTTAGTTTTAGTCAGTTTAGTTAGTTTAGTTAGTTTGGTCGTTAAGAACTCGTATTTAAAATAATATAAAAGGAGAAGCTTGTCAGTTCTTCGCTAACAAGAGAGTATTTTTACTCAAATTATAAAAATGTTTTTTGCACAAACATCAGTCTTTAATTGTGATGCGATGGTAAAATTCTCATTCACACGGAAATTCGTGTAGAAATGCTAGTTTTCAACGCCTGTTGCTTCAATTTCAATTTTAAATGATTCTCGAACAATCGTTTGGAATATTCACTGAACCACACAGGTTTTTATGGGCTATTGTCTGAAGGTAACTTTGTGCTATATGGAGTTTGACGCATGTGTGTATGTGTCCAAGAACGCAGGTGTTTATAAGCTGCGGAAAATCTGAACAGCACCTTGAGAAGCTCAGGCGCAGCGCACTCGACTCTGCAGAGGTAATTGGAGAAGGACATGAATTTTTCATGAATAATACATTTTTCTTCTCAGTATTCTAGGTTTGGTATAATAGACTCCATGGAGTACTAACCAGTTGGAGTCTTAACCATCTTACTCTGTAGTTCACAGCCTCTTCAGTTGTTCTTTCACAAGTGCAGGTAAGTTGAACGAAAAAGTATGAAATCTATCAATTCAGAAAAAATGACAAATCATCGAGTTCAAATTAGCACGAGCAGCGGTGACAAAAATAATCAAATGATTTGGCGAGTGTTTGAGAGACAGTGATAGCTTTGACAAACCGTGGCTAAGCATCGTCGAAAAGAGGAACAGCGAATACAAATCAAAGTTAATTGACGGACACCGACGGACTTTAGGCAAGCACCGGACAAATGTCACCAAATTGCTGCACAAAAGATGAAGTCAGACCTAAATACCAACTTGCGCATTATGGATTCGTCTGGTAGAGTACTAACGCAGTTCCACGAGTCCAAACAAGCATTAACTAAAAAATTCAACTCATCTTCGATATTTTTGTGCGTTGCGTGCGGATCTAAAGTCCTAAAGTCTCTGAAGTCATGCGTGACCGACAGCTTTTAAAAAGGCTGGACAGTCCTCTGAAGCTCGCAAACGAGTCGCACAATTAAATTGATGTTTGTGACTGCGTCTTACTGGTTGATAGATCACTTTGAAGTGATGCTGTTCTTACTAATTGAGGCTGGTTGTGTGTGTACCCATCCTGTACCCTTTGCCTGAGGTGACAGCACCTTCCCCGTAACTGCAGTCCATGACAGCGGGCCGTAGTTACGTAACTTTTACGTAACTTTTTACTACTAGTGTGACAGTGCCTTGCCAGTAGTGACAACGCCTTCCCAATGGTGACAGCACCTTGCCAGTAGCAACATCGTCTTGCCTGTTGCGGCAGCCCCCTGCCTGTGCCAGTCCCTCGCGAATAACGACAGTTCTTTGCCAGTAGCGACAGGGCTTTGCTTGTAGCAAGAGTGCTGTGGCAGTAGCAATAGTGCTTTGCCAGTAGCGACAGTGTTTTGTCAGTAGTAAAGGCGCTTTGTCAGTATTACAATGCCTGGCCAGCAGTAACAGCGTCTTGCCAGTAGTGACGGAGTCTTATCAGGAATGACAACGCCTTGTCAGTAACGACAACTCTTCGTCTGGAGTGACAGTACTCTTCCAGTAGTGACAGCTCCTTGTCTGGAGTGACAGTACTCTTCCAGTATCAACAGTACCTTGTCAATCGTGCCAGCCCCTCTCAGGTAACGACTCGTCATGAGGACCTGAGACTGAGCGCTAAAGTTGAACGAATGCCAAGGGAGCCGCAGACCGAAAACAAAAACTTGAGGTGGGCACTTGGGAACGACTGGACGTCGATGTCTTTCACTAATTTAACAACGCACCTCCGGAGCTCACGCACAACTCAATTAGGCCTAGCAACGCTGCGACTTTTCAATCATGATATGCCGCATCGTCATTTAGTTATGCCATGATTCACATGACCGTAGATTAAAACACATCCAGGAACAGGGCTATTATTTTCACCCTTTTTTAATGATGCTTTTCAAGTCACCGTGTCTGCCTTCGACAAATCGGGGCTATGAAAACTGTGATTTAGTCCCAGGAGCGCAGCGACAGAGTTCAGTCTTAGTACAACAAGTGGCACCAAGCTAAAAAAAATCAAGTTACCTTGTTTCTCGGTTACAATCATAATGGTCCATTTCTCTGTAACTAAATACAATGAAAAACGTGATAATTTTAATGCTAGAACTTTTCTCCTGGCGTCAGATAAATGAATTTTTTAATAATTTGTTTTTCTTCTATACGATGCGGTAAATACAATACAAGCATGATACAAACGTAAATTGTTATCAGAAATAATTGACAATTTCTATTGTTTTGCAGTAAACTGAGTTAGGAGAAACATTCAGCATCCAGGAACAAAACTCATGGTGCAAAGTGGAACCATTCAGTCAAGGCAAGATTCATGTGACCTCAGACCAAAAGAGAACCAGGAACAGGGACTGAAGAGCGCCAGCGGCTGCTGGGTCCGACGGGCTTATCAGAAGTAGCTGGCCGTAGCCGAGCAAAGGCGCAGAAGACGCGTACGGAAAGTAATTCTATTAAGTTCATGAAAGCCCTTTATCAGGAATAGCGATACAAACTTTCAGCATTAGTTAAAGTACTCCCTGGGCCATCCACACAATTTTGCCAGCGACGTTCCCCGCACGGTACGCATCCTGAAAGGCTTCTCTCCCAGATTCATGACTAGTAGCTGGCGTCGTCGAGCAAAAAAGTCACATGCTTTCGTCTCCGTAAGTCTGGTGCCAGCCCGTATGTGTTCAGCCTGCTGGCCCTGACCCCAGCCTGGGTCATCAAGCCTTTGGAGATTTGGGTCGAGTTACTATATTGAAACATAATATTGAATATTTTGTTGCTCATTTGGACTGGGTGACAGGACAGTAGCTTCCCACTCCGATTATTTTTTGGCTGATTTTAGCTTTTTGACTTGGAATGCAAGTTTTCTAGCGTAATGTCGCTCTCAGTTGAATGGGATACCCTGTTGAACATGATAAATTACTTAAATGGGATATTCATGGGGATATTTTGCACTTTGAATTGATGTTCGGTATATTTTAATTTAACTCGAAGTTAAACCTTTTTCAATACACTGAATGGAAAATATTTGTATACTACATAAAATTAACAATCTCCATAAACTTTATAAAACATGCAACGTAGAATCAAAATCTTCGAAATAAACATTTATCTGGAAGGTAAATTCAGGGATGTTAAAAACATAAATGGGAATGGGGAAAAATATTGGGGGGCCTTGCTCGGAAGTACGAGTAATATTTTGTGCTCTTTACTAGGAACGCATGATTGTTGTAAATCCTGTCAGCAGAATGGCCTAAAGGGATATCAGTGATACCAAAAAATTCTGTCTGCAGAATGGCCTAAAGGGAAATCAGTGATGACAAAGAACCCTGAGTATAAAATGGCCTAAAGGGATATTCGAAACAATTTTAAACAATTTATTATCACAGTGTTACATCATTGAAAGATATTACAGACATGGGTTACTGATACTATTTCAATGGAGTGTTTTTATACATAGCTACTTATGGGCCCGAATAAGTTCTATGACTTTTAGGGTCATAGGACCATATGCTAAGCGTAAATATACATGTAAATATCCTAATGCACTTATACTTACCTTACA
>VOMN01135740.1:0-16205 GCA_014899125.1 Orchestia grillus | reverse complement strand
ATCTACCTCTCTACGACGGCTGCACAACCTGGAGTCTAGGTTATGCAATGAACGTAGCTTGAAATGAGCTAGTTGAAAAGTTAGCGTAGAAACTTGTTCAAATATACCTCGCAATGCACGAAAAAGATCTCAGATAATTTAGTGAAATCCCAGGATAAAAGTCCCGTCTGACAGTACCAAAAAAGAACAACTCAAACACCTTACACGACTCCGATTGAATTCCCGCCTGTCTTTTCAATGCAAGATCAAATTCGCAGCGTCATCACTCACCTCCGTAGCGGTCATTTCCAAGTCGACGGACCTCGTCATCGTAATACCATTGAAGTCTTTGTTCAGGCCGAGCTGTGTGGTGTCTGTGACCACAACGCGTTTGTGATGAACGTAAAAGGTCCGAGTCACACTGATGAGAAGAAAACATGACGAGATTTCTCGCTGAGGTCTACATGATGGTTCATCTTTGCAGAGTACTCATATGGATGATTTTCAAAAGGCTAAACTTTGAGTGTTCGTAGCATCATTACTCTTTGGTGTGCGACACTTGAGTACCTTTATTCTCTGTCACTCACGACTCTTGAGAGACCGGCATAAGGAGCGTCGGTCATGTTACGTGAAAGAAAAACATTGATTCGTATTTGTGTTATGTTAGAGCACATGAGAGCGTGTCGATGAAGTCATGGTAAGAACCAGATATGTGCATATATATGAATGTATAAAGTCCAACTTGAGATTCAGTGACTCTAAGATGAGTCTTGATGACTGTTTTAGCCTGACAACCACTGTCTGGGAAGTATAAGTGTGAATGTTTAACGATAATTTTGATTTTTAGGGAAACGTACGAATAAATGTTTAACGACAATCCCGTTTAGGGAAGTTAGGGATGAATGTTTTGCCACGACCAACACTTTTTGAGAACTTAAAGGTAAATGGTTGTAAAGAAAATGTAGTAAATAATTTCATGAGTATTTTGCTCCCATTTTTCAAGTGAAAATTATTCGTTGGATAATTCATCACCTGAAAATTAATCTCTGCTGCTAGACTAATAGTGTTGCTAAGCACAATTTATTAAAGGCAATTTAGTTAGTTTCATTGTTTGCTCGATAAAGTGCAGTGATCAACAGTTTTTAAGAGACAATATTGACTGTGGGCGTTGAATTTATTTTCAGTATAGAAACTTGGACGGAAATCGAAATTACTGCTTTTACATTCACAGTTTAAGAATTTGGAAAAATGTTACCGCATTCTGAGTTTAATTTCCAACTCTGAGTATGCAAGAGAAACGACACTGAACCCGGAGCCTTTTGTCAGTGCAAGAGAGCATGGAATCCCAGGGTACTACTGTATCCATGATACGGCCTAGCTTGGTAATTCTTTTTTGCGACACTTCCCGTAAGTACAGTCGTGCGAAAGTAAAAATACTTTTGGGACGCACTTGATGTACAGTCGTGAGAAGGTAGTACTGCTTTTGGGACGCGCTGGAGGTACAGTCGTGAGTACATATTAATGCTTTTGGGACGCACTATTAGTACAGTCGTGAGAAGGTAGGACGTGCTAGAGGTACAGTCATGAGAAGGTAGTACTGCTTTTTGGACGCGCTAGAGGCACGGTCGTGAGTACTTAGTAATGTTTTTGAGACGCGCTGGAGGTACAGTCGTGCGAAAATGGTAATACTTTTGGGACACCCTGTCGATAAGGTGGTGCGAAAGTGGAAATACTTTTAGGACACCTTAATATTAACCATATTAGTTAAAGACTCACCTAATACATAATTGAGTGATTTGTTACGTGCACTGTCGTTCCTATTCGATTCACTCATTTACGTCCACATTCATCTCAGGTGTGAACGAAACATTAAGAGTTCAAGACTAAACTGGGTCATCCCTAATGTCCTTCAGGAACGACTAAGGGTTCTTGTATAGTTAAGAATTCTTCTAGTCATAAATTACACATCATTATGTCACCATGGCCTCGAAATGTAACAAATAAATTTATTTTAAGTACTTCGACCAATTCTACGTGTTTTCCTTGTCTAATCCAACACAAGTTTTTAACATTTTCAAATTTTAAAAATGGGTCGCATTTTTTTTGAAAGATTCATTATTGGCAATAGCAATAATTTCCTGAGAGAAGACGAGTTCCATCGTAGCATGAATACAAAGCAACAAACGCCACTGGTGTGAGAAACTTGTTCTACGGTTGACAGTTGCGCGGCATTGCTTACTTTTTAGTTGTTGACATTCTGCAATAATTTTCTCCGCGAATCGCGAGATTCCAGCCAGAAAAGTAGGTGGCTTGCAAGTGTTTTTCTTCTCAGGTAAAGAAGCTCCTACCGAGACGCTTCGCTGGCCACTGTTGCCATTGACACAGGAATTCTTGATCACCCAGAATTTTTCGGAAAATAAATTACACCTATTTCTTTATTAATTATTGAATCAGTTTTAATTTTGAGCTTTAACAACTACGTACTACTAGCACGACACATTTGAAATTATGACCATTATGTAGCATGATCGGAATATTCATTACTTTAAAGCAAGACAATGAAAATACTATTACACCCTTTTGCAAGCACAACAGAAAATTCTTACAATTGTTAGGCCTATTCGAAAATGCTGGAAAAAGTTCACAATGGTAAGATTTCGTCCACGTATACTATCATGAATACACTGTCATTTCCGTTCGTTCAAATTTAACGCTATCATTTGAACTTGACATGAGCTTATCACATTCGTCGTTTCTAATAACGAACGGGAGTTTCAAGAGATATCCTGCCCGGATGCGAAAGGTATCCTAGACCGAAGTTCAGGACTACCCAAACCATGACTGCGCTATGACTTCAGCCAGTCAGTGTTTCCGCTGACTTTACCACGTGTGGATGTGTGACTTAATGCGCCCCGAGGTCGATCACTGAGGAAAGTTATTTTAACCGCTGAACGTCATTACTTCAAATTTATCGCATCTTCCAAAGCCAAACATGTACACACGGAGGACATTTTGGGTGATAATCATTGTTCGGTGGAAGTGGGGTTGGTTTTAAACGGACTTTACTGGAGACCTAATACGGAATTTCAATGCCAGACGAACGAGACCGACGCTCGGTAGTCTTGAAGCGGAAAATGGAAAAAGGGTACGAAAAAAAGGACCTGGTGCGAAGGTGTGTGAACTTTACCTTCGGAGATCGGACGTGCAGGAGAGAGGGAGAGGAAGAAAGAGAGAGAGATAATTAGAATCTCAGGTTGAGTTAAACTTGTGTGTTTAAACTTGTGTGTAAACTTGTCACTCTTGTTTTTATATTTCTTGGTTCATGTGTTGGTGGTGACTATTTTTTTTGTGATTGTGTTGTACTTATTAACCTGTGTTTATACATCGTTGACTTGACATTGGAGGCTGCCAATGCGATTGTATTGAAACTAGTCGACTCTGACTAGCGCCAATAAGCGGTGCATCTTGAATGATATAATTTGTAAAACATTACGAACTGACTTCCTTTCTGAAATTGAGTGTGACGATTTCTTTGACAAGGAAGTTTTTATTGATTTTGTGTTGTGTTGAGTGGCTGTGTTTTGCGTTGTGTGGCATGTGTTGTGTTGTGCTTGGGGCATGTGTTATGTAGGGGGCATGTGTTGTGTTTGTGTACCATATCTGTTTGGTATGTACCAAGGCGTGACTCTCTGGTCCCCTACACCCTCCTTCTGTTGATAGACTGGACATGAATGAAGACAACCGAATGTTTTTTCTAATTTTGCACCGAGCTTGTCCTGCTGCTAGGGAAGTTTTGCAAGAAGTTACCCTGTTTCCGGATGACGTCATACCAAGATTTCTGAACAAACAACACCCTCCGGTACCGGCACAGACACAAACAACACACCCCGGTATCGACACGGACACAAACAACACACCCCGGTATTGACACGGACACAAACAACACACCCCGGTATTGACACGGACACAAACAACACACCCCGGTATTGACACGGACACAAACAACACACCCCGGTATTGACACGGACACAAACAACACACCCCGGTATTGACACGGACACAAACAACACACCCCGGTATTGACACGGACACAAACAACACACCCCGGTATTGACACGGACACAAACAACACACCCCGGTATTGACACGGACACAAACAACACACCCCGGTATTGACACGGACACAAACAACACACCCCGGTATTGACACGGACACAAACAACACACCCCGGTATTGACACGGACACAAACAACACACCCCGGTATTGACACGGACACAAACAACACACCCCGGTATTGACACGGACACAAACAACACACCCCGGTATTGACACGGACACAAACAACACACCCCGGTATTGACACGGACACAAGCAACACACCCCGGTATCGACTAGGACACAAACAACAGGCAAAAGTAACAAACGATTTCTCGTACACTTTTCCATCTTCTTCCCCTTCCGCTTAAAAAGCGTAAAATTTAAAAAGAACATTCAGAAAAGGAAGAGTGGAAAACCTAAATACGTGCATATGCTAGTTTACAGCCATCCTACTAAGCGTGATTGTGTGTGTACATGTGTGTGCACGCGCGCGTGTGTGTGTGTCGGTATGATCCGTAAGCCATAGGCCTACCTAGACACTATGTATGTGGACTGCTATCTCCACTAATGTGCACGTCTTATCAGTGTGGGTGGCAGGAACATTGGAGATACGAGTAAGCCTGTCCGTCATCATTTGCTGGGACCTGCAGTGACCCTCCGAGGACAGGTTGGATACCAAAGCTCTTCTTGTAACTCCAGCTACGAAAAAACTTTCTCATAAAAACTGAAAATTAACTTCAAACTGAAAATTAACTTTAAACTGAAAATTAACATTAAACTGAAAATTAACTTTAAACTGAAAATTAACTTCAAACTGAAAATTAACTTCAAACTGAAAATTAACTTTAAACTGAAAATTAACTTTAAACTGAAAATTAACTTCAAACCGAAACGGAATTTTGCCGTCAAAATCACGACTGTGATTAGACCCGTTATTTAATGATAGTCGTTTCCTCTGTTATTGTATAGCCGTCGTGCATTTATATGCTTCCCATTATTTTCATTTCCATTTGAAAATATGTATAACCAAGACGTATTCCTGTTCCAAACCATTTATGTGTGAATTTTTTATGAAAACAAAAATAAATGAGTTCTCAGGTTCCGTCTTTGATGGGAAATTTAGTTTCAATATTTTTTCTGGGATTTATATTCATAAAAGTACAGAGCTTTCGATCAACGTCACCTTGGTCTTCATTCAGGGTAAGCGGAATCACCATTACCCCAAGCGAAATCACCATTACCCCAAGAGAAATTACCATTACCCCAAGAGAAATCACCATTACCCCGAGCGAAATCACCATTACCCCAAGAGAAATTACCATTACCTCAAGAAAAAGTACCATTACCCCAAGAGAAATTACCATTACCCCAAGAGAAATTACCATTACTCAATAGGCTGCGTGTACTGGGACACTGTTGTGTGTACTGGGACACTGTTGTGTGTACAGGGACTCTGTGTTGTGTGTACTGGGACTCTGTGTTGTGTGTACTGGAACTCTGTGTTGTGTGTACTGGGACTCTGTGTTGTGTGTACTGGAACTTCCTGTTTGTGTGTATTAGAACACCCTGTATGTTGGGACACCCCGTATACAGCACACACACACAAACACACGTCTAAGCACGTTTACTTCATGCAGGCGTCCACCATAGCCTCACAACATACACAGTGCATGTGTGCACCAGCGTTGCGCTGGGGGCGCGGGGGCCATTGCCGCTATCGAGCTCTGTTGATAGGAGCACACAGGGTCGTGCATCCCAGCAGCTGGGAGTGGATGTCACGTGTGTCCCAGCAGCTGGGAGCGTGTGTCCTGTGAGTCCCAGTAGCTGGGAGCGCGTGTCATGTATGTCCCAGCAGCTGGGAGCGCGTGGCATGTATGTCCCAGCAGCTGGGAGTGCGTGTCCTGTAAGTCCCAGCAGCTGGGAGCGCGTGTCCTGTGAGTCCCAGCAGCTGGGAGCGCTTGTGTATGCGTATGTGTGTCTGCCATTTATGACGTGTGTGCACCTGAAGTGGAAAACGATAAATTTATTTCGTAATGTATCGATTATCAAATTCATCATCACGTTCTCTCCCGTCATCAAGTCCGCTCCTTTCATCAAATCATTCCTTCATTAAGTCCTCTCCCTTCATCTAGTCCTCTTCCTTCATAAAGTCATTCCTTCATTAAGTATGTTCATCAAGTCATTCCTTCATTAAGTATGTTCATCATGCATTAAGTTTTCTCTCTTCGTCAAGTCTTTTCTCTTCATCAAGTCTTTCCTTCATCAAGCATGGTGTGTGGTTCATATCTGGACTTGATGTCAGTCCCTTTGATTGCTTCACTGAAGTCTGGGAAGGAAAAGGCGTCGAAGGTGTGGTGGCGTGTGCCTCGGAAATGGTTTACTTCTAACTTCTTTTTGTGTCTGTGTGTGTTCCAGGGCGGTTTATTTATTCTATTTATTATTTCGGGGTGGCCCGAAAAAGTGTTTTTTTCTTTTCTGACATTGTTTCTACTCGAAATTGTGTCCGCTGAAAATTGTGTCCCCTGGAAATCGTCTTCGCTGAAAATTGTGCCTGCAGGAAATTATGTCCACTGGAAATTGCGTCCGCTGGAAACTGTCTCCGCTGGAAATGAATTGATCCATGACAAAGCGACTGCGGTGAGGCAGGAAGACTGTCGCGATCGCGTTTCTTCGAAGTGAAAGCGTTCTTTTTTCATGCTAGAAGAGACCTTGTTTTAACTCTTTGATCCAGTCGTGAGCTTAAATCGAGGTTCACGAGCTTACTCCTACGAGCTACTTCGGTCACAAAAGCTCTCGTAACAACAAGGAAGCGGTCTACTGTGATAATATCTAACTGACCGTATGTCGCCATATAAATGTGATCTGCCATCTGTCGCTCAACTAGATGTTCAGCCGTAGATACGCAAAGGCATCCAACGATCTGCCGCTCTAATGTAATGGGTGCTGATCGCCCTCTCCAGTTCTTATTTTGATGTAAATATTACTTCAGTTCTGATTTTGATGTAAATATTACTACAGTCCTGATTTTGATGTAAATGTCACTACGGTTCTTATTTTGATGTAAATGTTACTACAAGTTACTTGGCTTTTGTTAGCAGGTGTTTGTTTTTTCACGGAAGTGCTACGTCGAAGCTAGTGAAATACTGTGCACAAGTCATATACCTACCACTGCTTAAGACGTCCATTCGGCTCGACATGGCGGACAATCATCAACAATATCCAGCAAGTTCAATCATCCCGACGGCCGTCATTCCGACCATCAGTGGGATGCTGTGTCAATCCATAGATCCTCTAGGACTTGAGGATCCTGCAGACTTGTCTATGATGCGGGTGAACTTCAAGAAACCCAGATCTAAGTCCAAGCGGAGGCGTCCTTCGGCTAAATTGGCTCGATCCCACCCTGCGTTGGGTTCACCTAACCCTGTAGTATCCCCAACTCCAAATCATGAAAGGTTCAGTTCCCACCCGGAAATGGGGTTACCTAATGCATCTCCGATGCCAAATCAAAGTGAGTTTAGCTCCCAAGAAATGCCTAGGGCACCGGACCTTGCATTAACCTATCCGGTTATTGGGATTCTGGGTCATCCATCGGCATCACACTCTAACCCAGCTATCGAAAGATTGTGCAACAATCCTGATGCTCTTTCCCGTTCCCAGCTATCCCTGCCGGTGAACAGTAATGTTATGCCAGTGCCAAAAGTTTCAGAACAAAGAATACCCAATTCCAGAACCGTTAATCATCAAGTCGATGTTCCGCGACCGTCTCCGGGTCTTTCTGAAGGAAGAACATCCGTTCCGAGTACGGAGATATCTGAACTTGACTCAAGAATTTCAAACTCGAATTCAGGTTCGACACTGGGCCAAAATCCTCCTCTGTTATACTGTAGTGAGGGTAAGTCAAAGCCTTCTAACTGCGTATCAAGTAAGGAATCTTTCGAGTCTGTGCCGCCCTCCACTATTAGTTCAAAAACAAGCAGCCGAATCCAAAAAATGGCAGACAGAGTCAACAAGGACAGAAAATGTCGACTGTGTCTGTGGGCCGCAGCTTTTGTTTGTGCCTTGAACGTCATTTTCTTCTTGGTCGCCTACGATTTAGTTGTTAGAAGAGTTGCTGAGAGTCAGCTAGCGCTTCATGATTCTGGAGAAAAGTACGAAGCTTGGTCCAAGACGACATTGCCGGTGTACTACAAACTGTTCATTTTCAACATGAGCAACCCACAAGAGTTCATGGATGGCGCGAGGCCTCGGGTGCACGAGATAGGTCCTTACGTCTATCGAATGTCAGATGAGAAGGTCAACGTGACCTTCCACGACAATGGCACTGTGACCTACCGAACCAAGTCAACGTACTTCTTTGAACCTGCGTTGTCTTCTGGTAGCGAGGACGACTTGCTATACACCGTCAACATTCCATTCGTGAACGCAGCGGACGCTGTGAAAGACAGCGCCTTCCTTAAAATGATCATCAAGTACGCAGGTAGCATACATAACTTTGAAACGTTGAGGCATCTGACCGTCAAAGAATTGATATGGGGTCACAAATCCAAGGTCTTGGACTGGGGTAGAATGTTCCAAGAACTCCCTTATCCCCACCCAAACTTTGGTCTCTTGACTGGCTTTAATAATTCGGTCCAAGAGGCCTACACAATGTACACTGGGGTGGACAACCCTGAGATGATGAATGCCATCTACTCGTGGAACGGGAAAACCAAGTTGGACTTTTGGGAAGGAGACTCGTGCAATCGGATATTCGGTACGGACGCGAGTGGGTTTAGCCCAGGGGTTGAACCGTCGGATGTGCTGTGGATTTTCAACGGTCAGCTGTGCCGTAGTATCCCGTTGGTGTACAAAAAGACTGTCAACCGGGGAGGTATTAAGGCCTACAGGTTCGTGCCTCCCAGCAACGTGTTCAAGTACGGGCCCAACAACCCCCAAAACTCGTGTTACTGTGCACAAGGACGTTGCCCTCCCGCTGGGGTGCTGGATATGAAGGCCTGCTATTGGGGAGCGGCCATTGCGTTCTCCTTCCCCCACTTCTACAATGCGGACCCCACTCTGCGGCACATGGTGCTCGGCCTCAGGTGAGTGCCCTTCGGGCCGCCATATTGGATGCTGTTTGCAACCAATCATGATGGCGATCGTTTATGAAGGTAGGTACAGTTTATGGTAAATCTGTGCCCAATGACCGCCATATTAGATGCTATTCATCACCATTTATGAAGGTAGATGCCGTTTTATGGTATATCTGTGCCCAATGACCGCCATGTTTGTTTGGGCCTATTTGCCACCGTATAGAAGGGCACGGCTTATAGGAAATCTTCACCCAAAACTTCCTTATAAGGTACCACTTTGATGAATTGTTGTCCACGGAGGATAATGATAAATCCTTTCCGTATAAGCGCAATAGAGGGTATCGTTTAAGGTTAATTCTTACTGGCAAATTACAATAAAAGATGCCACTTTGCTTCTTCCCATTTCCATGCCTTCTTCGCTGATGATTTTTTACCTTTTCTTCCCCTTTCTTCTTAACTTACTGTTTTTATGCGCAGGGGATGTTGTATGGGAACAGACCTTGTGCATAGATTACCCGTTCTCCAAAATCCATACTAAATGGTCCCCAGCCTTTCGGTGAGAGATAAGAGTTACCGAAGCACTGCTCATCATTAACGACTCATCCAATTTACCTTTTAACCCTTTATCCTTTTAACCCTTTTAATCCTTTATCGCTCTGGGGTGGCACCAAAACAAAACGCACGTTTAACTTTTGCATTACTTTTGCAATAATTTTGCATCCCTTGGCATTAACTTTTGCGTTAACTTTGCATTAATTTTTGCATTACTTTGCGTTGCTTTAAAAAAATAACCTTAACATTACTTTTACATTACCTTTGCATTTTTTTTGGCATTACCTTTGTATCATTTTTGAATAACCTTCGCATAACTTTTGCATTACTTTAGCATAACCTTTCCATCACCTTTTGTGCTATTTTTGCGTTATGTTTGCATTACTTTTGTATTTTTTACATTATCTTTGGGTTGTTATTGCATTATTTTAACACTAACAAATTCACATTTTAACACATGGTTTGTATTGTGCCACTGCCATGGATGCCCTTGTTAGGCATAACCCATTCCTGCATTTTCTCCGTTCGAGTATTCCTTCAAACACATAAGCACCCCCAAAACCCCGTTAGTTCACTAGCTAACTTAACCTAAACTAACAAAAAACTCGTTCACCTAACCTAACCATTGCTTACGCGATCTCTTGAGTGTGTACATGCTTTGTGTTTGTGTATTTGTGTGCACGAATTTTGCATTAATAAATTCAAAGAGGGAACATTTATTAAGTAATACTTTCATTCATAAATTCCATGAGATATCTGGTACAAGTTAGTTCAACATAGGTATTAATATTGTAAATAAATGAAATGATATGTATTAGTTAATATACAATATATTCATATTAATTCAACGAGATGACTAATAAAAGAACATATATGCACAATAATCGATTCAAAGGGATAACATATAAGCTGATATAAATAGGTACATATTATCAAATAGAAGAGATAATGGATACATTGATACTAATTAATAAATTGGAGAGATGACAGTTATAGGTTCATATATATATATATATTTCAAAGTCATACACATCACTGCAAGGCTGCTTATCGCTAGTAGCTCTTCTTATCAGACGTATGTGCCTGGTATCAGATAAAAGAAGGCGGTCTTTGAGGATACAGTCGTTCTACAGTGTGACGTACAGTTGGTTGGTGAACTGTTTAACTGTGAGCACAGTTTAACCGTGTTCAGTTCTAGACGGCATAACTGTTACAACGCAGGTTAATTTATGAGTAAAACCCGGAGTTGTGAAGAATAAAAACCGTGTTTAACGATAGTAAGACCCTCTGTTGCAAAGAACCCGGTCTCCTGCTGGGCTAACCGCGGTGAAGTGCTGTGCAAAGTCAGACTTGAATCACCTGATGAAGATTAAAACCGGATGTTGCATCGGGTAACACTCGGTACAGCGAAGGAAAAAGCTGGTATAGTAAAGAGTTAAACTCGGTACACCGAATCACAAAAGCTGGTGTAGTGAGGAGTACAACTCGGCACAGCGTAGGGAAAAAAACGGTGTAGTGAAGAGCAAGACCCGGTACAGCGAAGGGCAAAAGCCGGTATACTGAGGAGTAAAACTCGGTACAGTGAAAGGAAAACGCCGGTGTAGTAAAGAGCATGACCCAGTACAGCGAAAGGCAAAAGCCGGTATAGTGAAGAGTAAAATTCGGTACAGCGAAGGACAGTGAAAAGTAAAACTCGGTACAGCGGCAACCCCAGTATAGTGAAGAGTCCTGTCCGGTTTTCGTTTCATTTTTGAAATAACATTGGAAAAAATACGTTCGTCCTGCCCGTAAATAAAGGCATGCATTTCTTTTGAATTAACATCATTGGTGAAAATGGGACTCTTTTGCTCGCGTATCCATTATGTAGAGGTGCCATGTGAACGATCGTCATCGTATTGGTGCGTGTTCCGATAAGTTGGGATAGACGTAAATGAGGTTTACTTTCTGATCAAATTTCTACGAGCTCTAAGATGGAGCCCAAAGCAGAAAACGATTCGCTTTTGACGGACTGGCAGGTGGAGAATACTATCAACAAAAAGTTGCCGCTACCTCCTCCAAAACCTCGATCTTGTTGCCGTAGATGCTGCTGCAGCAAAGCGTTTCTCCTCATTGGGTTCCTTACGTCCTTAAGTCTTGGGCTTTTTGTATATTTCACTCCGTATGTTGAAGATACCATCAATATCGTGATCGTCAGCCAGATTCCGCTGAAAGAAGGGTCGGCGAGGGCAGAGATGTGGGCTTCCGGGGTTCCATCTCTTACATATCGCATGTATCTTTTTAATCTGACCAACCCCGACGATTTCCGGAGAGGTGCTCGACCTATCGTAGAAGAAATCGGTCCGTTCACCTACGATGTGACAGAAACCAAGGAAAACGTGGTCTACAACGGAACCATTGTATCTTTCCAAGCTAAGCCTTTGTTTATATTCCGTCCTGATCTTTCTGCACCGGGAGGAGAGGATCTCCTGATCTACACCCTGAATGTCCCTTTGGTCAACGCCGGCGACATGGCCAAGGGTAGACCGAAGTCTGTCGCTTTCCGCATTTTCAGGGACATTTTCTCATTTGAAAGCATCAGGAAACTAACTGCGCGTGAGATCCTGTGGGGTCACAACTCTCGACTCCTGAATGTAGCAAAGAAACTCACCAACCTCCCTTACCCGTACGATTACTTCGCGCTGCTCGCGGGTCGCAACAACACTTTGCAGCCTCTGACGTCGACAAACATCGGCATCGATGACATCAATTTAATGAGCCAGGTCTTATCTTACGCAGGCCCTGGACCCAAAACAGGCTGTAACTCCGTCTTTGGGACAGATGGCTCAGCATTTGGACCTAACGTGAACGAGTCGAGCATCTTGTTCGTTTACAACGGCCAATTCTGCAGATCCCTGCCTTTGGTGTACAACAACTCGTTCGAGACGAACGGAATCCGGACCATGCGCTTCAAGCTCCCAGACGACGTGTTTTCCTACTCGGAAACATCGATTTCAAGAAGCACGGGGAGGCGTCGACCTTCCTTTGGAAATTCACGATACAGGAACTATCGAGTGAGGCGACCGCCGACTCCTGCGTCGGGAAACGAAGGCGCGAATAATGGACAGTCTTCCGGTGCACGTCGTCTCAATGAAACACGGACCCAAAATGGGGATAATTCGTTCAACCAATCAAGAACAGCGAGAAAGATCCCACGTCGTACCGGGCCTGAGGATACCCAGAACCCAAATTCTTCATGGAAGACTTTTTATGATGGGACTAACAGATGTTTTTGTGTGGATGGAAAATGTCTGCCGGACGGAATTTTGGACATGAAACCTTGCCTCTTAGGCGCTCCAGTTGGTTTTTCATTCCCACATTTTTTGAACGGCGACCCTCGACTGCGTCACTTAGTGAGGGGCATGAGGTGAGGCGTCGTGAGGGGCATGAAATGAGGCGTCGTGTGGGGCATGAATTAAGGCGTCGTGAGGGACATGAATTTAGGTATCGTGAGGGGTATGAGATCAGGCGTCATATGGGTCATAATTAAGTCATCGTGATTGGCATGAGATCAGGCGTCGTGAGGGGTATGAGAGCAGGCGTTCAAACACATTTGAAACAAACGCTCGAGTTTCTTTGAAGCTGAGTTCGTGCCCAACGTTCGGAAATTCACTCGAAAGAGTTCCTGACTTTATTTGGTGTTTGGAAAGGTTTGCCTGTTGCCAAAACTTGTGATTTGCGCCGCCATCTTGTTCGTTTGGCCTGTGTACTTGTGTGAGCTGTGTATCCGAGGGATTTGTATGCAGTACACAGAGCGTGTCTCTATCAATATACAGACGCTGCAAAGTGGGTCTGGCCATTTTGCGGGCTTATCAATGGAAAAGAAAATTAAAAAGAATAAACAAAGGTGTTCAAACTCTAACAAATGAATTGAAATATAAACAAACATTCATGAAATAAATTACGTACGTTTTTCTTTATCTTTTTCCCGTTGATTAAACCAATAAAATCTGACACTTGCATTAGCATTGATGTAGTCCAAATTCTCGTCGCCTTGATTTTTTTTAAGTAAAAAGTTAAATTGTTTTATTTTTATTAGCTCTATGCCGTGCTCCAGATGTGAATGTATCGATGTTCTGTAGATTATTTTTAGCGCTTATACAGGTAATATACAGGGTAGTTGTAAAAAATGTCGGTATTTCTTTATTACTCGTAAAGTACTGACCGTGGCGACTTGACCTTGGCTTATGAAAAGAAATACCCTGTACAGCCTGTAATTTATACGTACTCTGTTCAAATTTCAAGTTCACTTTTAGAAATGAAATTTTCGCCCTGAATTCACAACCGTGCAATTAACAAGAGAAAAAAATGTGATTCTTCGTCATCAGAACATTCGTTCAAACCTAAAATAATGAAAGTAAATATTTTTTTAGAAAACACCTTTTACCATTTTTTCTCTTTATTTTAGTATTGTTATTCAAGCCAATAAATTTGCTGATTACTTTTTTAATAGTCATAATGGACAAAAAAATTACGCTGTTAAAAGTTCACTCGCATAATGGGCTAAGAAATTACGCTTTTAAAAGTTCACTCTCATAATGGGCAAAGAAATTACGCTTTTAAAAATATACTCGCATAATGGGCAAAAAAATTACGCTTTTGAAAGTCCACTAGCATAATGGGCAAACAAATTACGTTTTTAAAAGACCACTAGCATAATGGGCAAGGATATCACACCTCTTTTTTCGTAACAGCTCCTAAAGTACAAGCTTTTATTAATTACAAACTATTTTAACTGGTCAAAGAACACAAATTAAAGTTCAAAATTTGACTATGTTCAAGTCGCTGTAGTGTAAACGGGTAATAAATATTTGAAAATCTAGACACCTTGTGAATCCCCCTGCACCCCCTGTGAGAATTTCAATAGATTTGGACGGTATAGCGCCAATACTTGCTAAATGTTTTTTAAAATTAGGTTTTTAACGATGATAATTCCTAGCAATTCGGTTGAATTAGCTTTTTCAATCTGACCATTATCAATATTTATGCATGGAAGGTGTGCGTTTCACTTGTAAGAAAATATTAGATGCCTTGTTTTATCGATATTGGCTCTATTTTATTCACTTCAAGCCTCATTAAAACCTTTTTATATATTTGTATTCTTCCTATTTGTCATTGTAGCGTAGTTTTCATTTGAAAAACCTGTAGAGAAAGAACTGCCATCAGATAAAAGTGTAAATTTGAAGAATGAAATGCAATCAACAATATATACGAATATCAATAGCAAGAAGGGTCCCACGACTGAGTCTTGCGGTACTCCATGACCGATTTTAAGGAGCTCGGAATGAGCGACACCAATTACAGTTTGGTTTGCAATTTTTCATGTATGATTTAAATTGATTGAAGGTAAGCCTTCAAATTCGGTAACACTTGAGCTTCGAGAGTATTCTACTGTTTGCTCAATTGAGGGCTTTAAAAGTACAAAAATACACAAAAATCATCTCTACACGAGCGCAGGTGTGTTGAAGAATGGATATGACTAAGAACGACCAGCGTAGTTGATTTTTTTCAATCAGAGGTTCAACTGTTATTCGTAGAGATCGTTTTTTCTTGTAGGAAAGAAGGTTGCACTTTTTTGGTGACAATTTTTTCAATTACACTTCTTCGTGACACTGAATAAGCTCATTATTTTCGAATGCATTTCACATAACTTAACACAACACACCACACACAACACACATTTCACCCCGCAAGACAATGCACATTCCCACAAAGCAGTGTCGGCACAACCGGCAAATCCTCACAAAGCTTCTTTGTATTCCGTTAGCGAATCTGTGTGTGTGCGTGCTGTGTGCCCAGCACACAGGTGTGTGTTTGTGTTGTGTACACTACACCCGCCTCTCACTCCAAGCTCAAGTTTCTGTGCGCGTTTTCTGCTTCCGCGTACACGAGTACGCCTCCGATGCGCGTGCGGGTGTGTGTACGTGCACGTTTATGTACGAACACGTCTGCACGTGCACGTCTGTGCACGTGCAATGCTCCCATACAATGCAGGTCGTGAAGGTCATGAGCCGGAAAGGTCAATGGCGTGAACTATTTTCTCTCACTTTCAGTTTTCTTGAAATGGGCGCATGCATACCAGACTGGCGTACCTGGCACGTACCTGACAGGTGTATATGATAGAAATACCTGGCAGGCGTACCTGAAAAGCGAGTGCACCACGTGCACACAGGTAACACGTACACACAGGTAACACGTGCACACAGGCACCACGTGCACACAGGTAACACGTGCACACAGGCACCACGTACACACAGGCACCACGTGCACACAGGCACCACGTACACACAGGCACCACGTACACACGTAGGCCTGCAGAATAAGACCAGTCGGCGGGACAAAAAACTTCAGAAAAAGAATCAGGCCGCAGCCGGTGTGTGTCGCATGAGCGAGCGTTGGTGCTGCTTGTGTTGTGTTGGAGCTGCTTGTGTTGTGTTGGTGCTGCTTGTGTTGTGTTGGTGCTGCT
>VOMN01135729.1:0-10189 GCA_014899125.1 Orchestia grillus | reverse complement strand
CCTATGGTTGGATTGTTCACCCGATCGAGGGAACGTGAGCTGGGTTTAGCATCCGGATAATTACTTCAGCATCCATAGCTGACCTGGTGTAGAGCCTGCGCTTTTTAGCTCTTCTGAGGTATTTTTAACTTTTTGTTTGTGTCAGAAAATATAAAACTTACATCCACTCTATCTTAATTCCACGCGTTCGTCTTCGCTCCTCACCTAAACGTAGTTTTTACCTTTTTATCGATTCATTTCGCAAAAACAAATTGTAGCATGAACCTCCAGAGAAAGGGCTCAGACGTAACTTCATACAGTATACAGTCTGTCTAGGAAAATTATAACCACTGATTTTAAACATTGATAGTTTGACTGTTTTTGAAAGGATAATGGCTTAAGAAATATACTGTAATTGAACTGTCGATCGGTATCTTTGAACGGACATTATATTTTAAGTCATTGGATACATTTTTCGTGAACACCCTCTGTGCGCTACACCTGGGCACCGTTGGCCTACGTTTGAAATCTCTGCGTTGTTCAGTGAAGCTTATTTAGGAGCAACAGTGCATTGTTTACCCTGGGCAGTGTAAGCTTTTTGCATCTATTATTATCAATTATTTTGGTTACCTAAGTGCATATATCGCTGCTGGACAGTTGATTTGTCGGCGGTGGCCAGTAAGTTGGACTAGGTACCTAGGAGTGGGCCCACCATCTCCATCATTGTCTCCTCTCGAATTTGTGTCTTTTTCGACTACGAACAGAAATTAAGTTTTTTTTTCGTTTCGGAATGTGCGTATGCTACGCTCGGTTCTTTTTCTTTCGTACCGTGCTGAATGAAAGCTCATGAAGTTTAGTCCAAGCCCACCAAGTGCTGACATTCTGGCGTTCCTCATATTCGTATTACGATCACTCTGCACGCCGGCGGCGTTGATACCGACATGCCTAATCCGGACTCTGAGATAATGATGCGATTTCTGCAGAGAGTACAGGCAAAACGGATCGTTTTCATGTTATTTGTATTTCGCCAAGCGTTTGATCTAATTCATTCATACCATTTCACACCGAAGGTACTGTTGGAGATTAGAGTACAAAACATAAATTAGTCAAAAATTATGTTAGAATGCATTCTCTGCCTCAAAATGTAAAATATAATTTGAGAAAGAAGCTTGGAGCGAATATGCATGCTTTGTTTCAAACATTATTCTAAGGTTCTTTAGATTTAGTTGCATTTTCTGATCCAAAGAACCGCGAGGTTTGCCGAGCGAGATTTTTCTGAATGAACCCTCACGTTCCTCGTACGCAAATTTGCACTGTAATTAGGGCACCGCCGTACAGATGTTCGCTGGACTAACTTGCACAATTCGATGTCAAATCGACGTGGTGATAAAAGCAGTAGCTGAGCTCTAGGTAGCGAGCAGTTGAATGACCGCTACGTGTGGCAGTGAAGTGTAAATTGTGTACTATATAGTGTGCATTTACCGTGAATGTTCTGATCAGTGCGGCCTAAATAATTCGAGTCACTTCTGTGATTTAAATGTTTTTAGGTGGGGAATGGAAACTGGAGGGGGAACCATTATTCAGAACATATCACGCGAATGTAGCTTAAATTGTTTGTAAAATTTGAATACAAATTTTATCTGTACGTTTTGTGGCGAATTACTCGTTTGTGGGGACCAAACCGCATATTTTTAACGATGACAGTTATGTTCGTAGTCGTTTTTAATCTAGATTCAGTCATCATTAGTTGTAATTATAACACAACCAGACGTGTCTGTTCTTGAGTAAGCTCGATTGAGCACTGTTCTTAGACCACAGGAAGGCGACGCAGTTCTTGCTCTTCTCTAGGGGGTTCGTATGTCGCCCAGCGATTCAGCAAATATTTCAAACTTCCAAGGGATTGTGGTGTCTGCATGTACTTCGTTTTAAAATTTACAAAAATGTAAATATAAAGCGTGCTAACATTTGATTTTCAACTTTGTTTCAGTGGGAATTGGTTATTCAATACGAAATTATGCGTTTTTCTAGTTAAGGGGATCATTTTTTTACGAGGTTGTAGATGAAAATTATACAACGAGAGTTATTTCTAATAACTTGTGTTCTACATGAGGTCAAAGTGAGCTCTTGTGAGTTTAGAAATGTGTTTTATTTGTCTTTAAATTAGTTTTTCTTTATGAATTGCGTTTCTCGCTGGCGATATCTTGCGCAAGCGCCTTCAGAGGATAATCCCACGTACGCCAGTGTGGAGCTCTGTATCGTATCGTCATCAGTGGGATCTGATGCGCAATTTATTCGACTCTAGATTGAATACACGGGCTGTGCCAACAGTTTCTTTCCAAAATGTCAATCTTCTGTTGTCATAATGAATGATTAAGAAAGAATTGATGGTCAGCTTCCAGATCATTGTTGCTCGCGTGTGTACATTTTTGTAAAGCGTACTCAAACTCCTTCACGCACAACTATGTTGCGTGTCTGAATCACATTCCTGCGTTAGCCACAAACCAGCCGTACTAGCAGCAAGTGAAGAATTTACTTTTACACGTTACAAATACTATAAATGACACGTGAAAGATCACAGATACCTATTTCATCGAAAAAAATCTATTCATGCATATTAGCCCAAGAATATAGTCACTTCTGCTTGGGATTAACGAAAAGGTTTTCACCGGTTTTGACCCAAGGTTACGATACGATTGATGTCGCGAAAGAAAGACGCATTTCCAGTGTGAGGTACCTACGTTCTGTGGACTGTAGAACCCCGAGGTAGCGATGTATCTAAAAGGGCTTCTGGAGTTTTCTACAGCTTCCATTCACATGAAAAATAGATAGGAATGAATTGGGTGGGCGTGTTGCTCTTTTGATACCTTGACTTGGTTCGTATTCGTTTGATTTGTAGTCCTGCAGCTTAGCTTCGCTTAAATAGTATACGTTTTTATGCAACCGACAGTATTTGAAACAAGTTCATTCTTTCATCATAAGTTGTATTATCTAGGAGCTCAGTATTAATTTTAAATTGGCGAATAACTTTGAACCGATAACTTTGGTTTGCTGTTAAATAATAGTTTCAATTCATGACTTTGGTTCATTAAGGAACAATTTTCATTGACTTTGCTTCATTGTTGAATAAAAATTTGAGGCGATAACGTTGGTTCATTGTTGAATAAAAATTTGAAGCGATAACGTTGGTTCATTGTTGAATAAAAATTTGAAGGGTTGACGTTGGCGGACCCGTAGATGCTATTTGAAAAGTAGCAAATAACAATTTGAAGTGATGACACAAGCGTACCAGTGAAGGCCTTTGTTCGCTGACAGTATTTTCTTTAGAACACAATACTCAGCATCATCGACTGTATTAACATAGTCATTAGGTCTCTTTGAACTTCTTGATGCCACATGACCTAATGGTTCTCCCAATTGACTTCTTTCGAAGGCTCCACTGAACAAATACCGTCCAATTCAATGCTAACTGAGTATTACGTTTCTACTGCGTTTTCAGTCAAACAGACGACTCAAGTGGATTAACTTTTTTTTGTAAAATGCATGTCGTTTTTCTTGTTGCTGACATTTCCTCTAAGCTGCAAAATGTGTTTCAACTATTTTCTCCTTATACTAATTGAATTGTACGCTTTGCAGTCAATTGCGTAGCGAAACTAGGTCTTCAAGTAATCAAACTCAAACGATGAAATTCTTGCCTTTGAAAGCAAGATTGTTCAGATTTCCAAATAATGCTCTGTGAAGCCCCTCCAATCTAACACAAAGAATGCCTCTCGCTGAATTTCATTGAAATTCGACGTTTGTAGTAGCAAGTCATTCCTTTAGAAATGTTTCAGTTCCGAGCTCACAAGAGTCCGAAACTCTTGCTCTAAATGAAAGCGAATTCCACGAGTAGTCAAAGTGTGTCCTGTCGTGCAATCGCAACCTCTCTAAAATGTGTTCCGTAATTACGAAGGATTTGAAATTCCGCACTTTTTTACTGATTCAATTTGTCCGAAATGCTCGGCCATTAGGGTAACTTGAAAAGATTTTTTCCTCCGCCCCCCGACAAAGGAGAGGCGTGTAGCCTTCACGGGCAACTTGCTCACCATCATCACTCAGGTGCTCGAGAACTAAAGTTCCAGAACGAGCATATCCATCTCGACAGTATAGTTCGATGTAGCTCTGTACGGTGCAGTGACTCACATTCGTCTGAAGAAATTGTCAAGGATGTTGCTCTCACTGAATTATGATTGGTAGTTCTGTAAAAGACGTTGTGTCGAGAAACGATTTCTAGCATCCATCATCGGAAAACCTCTAATGACTATGAGTTGCATGGGAGTCTTTCGTCTGTGCACAGACTGGAAAAATGATTTTCAATTCCAGAAAGCTGTCTGCGCGAATGATTGAACCACAGATGACTAATAATGGAATTTATTTAGGCTTTTGCTGCCCTACCTCACTTTCGTCTTATCGTTGATAAGCTCGTATCTATTCACTTAGATTATCTTTCCCCTCACGTTTTCATCATTCTTCATTTAGGTTTTAATTCATTTTTTTGCGCATTTTCGGTGAGGCGTTCTTGATGTTAAGAAATCGATGTAATTTTGAAGCTCAGGTCGAGCTGATGTCGCCGCAGATTCGTCCTCAAGAAATGTTCACTTGATTGGCAGTAAAATACTATTGCTCCTAATTTCCGTAAACATTTCCTTTGTGAATTGCAGCTCTCTAATTTCTATATATTTTATTCTTTCTAAACATGTCGACATCGGCTGCACTTCAGTGTTCCTATGATGGGGAGCGTGTGCTCGGTTGCGCTCCGCCGCGTCAGAATGTGTTGACACGTCTTGGAATATTTTATGGTGCGCGTGCCGACCACTCTCGGATGCTAAGTTGTGTGACGAGTTGCAGAGCAGTTATTCTGTTTTCTTTTCATTTTCCTTCAGCTATTTCCGACCATATATTTCTATTAGGCAGCAATTATTTCAATACTTAAAGTCTAAAATTAGAATGTGTGCTCGTGTGTTTGCTCATTGTCTTGCTGTCATGACATGACGTTCACGTTGTCTAATCTAAGAAATCGACAGCGATGTTATCACACGAGTTAGGACTATTCTTAGACAGTGCCTCTTTTTCTCAAAAAAATCTAAACCGCTTTGGAGGGCCACGGCCTGTTACTTGAACTGATCAAGTGACCCAATGAGTCAAGGGTGGTCTAGAATTATATATCGTTTATTTTTCGAGAAGATCCCCTGTTTTTACGTCGGGGGCTTTGGGGTCGGACCTCTCCACGTGCGTTCTCCCTTGTTCCCACTCATGAAAATGTGAACGGCGTGCTGTGCTTCTTCTGTTATTTATAAGGCTGTTGTTTTGTTTCGATTCAAATTTGATTCGAATTCTCGACGTGAATTGAACCTGTATATAAATTCTGTCTTTTGTCTCCTCAATATTTTTGCTTCTAAAACACTCACTGAATATTTTGAACTCAATCTTTGTATTAATTATCCGTTCGATGTGTGCATGGTATTGCACCGACGTTTCTCGTTTCTCGACCCTTTTGTTTGTAGCAGACTACTTCCCGTTGCTTTCTTTTCTACCATTTGTTTTTTTTTTGCAATTTTATCAAGCATTCTAACGTCGATTATTTTTTTAACTAATAAAAACAGTCAAATTTTCTGCAACGTGGTACTGCTCATTGTCTTCAAAATTGTTTCATTCTTGGTTATGCAGGCTGATTCCCCTTTCTTGCTTCTTTAGATTTGTACGTCAATTTCGTTTTAGGGAGCTTTATGTTCGGTCCCGTTGATTCAATTTTTACTATAGTGAATTGCTGGGTCAAGCGAAACCATGGAGTTTTCATTGCATGACTTTTAGATTATTTTTTATGATCTTTGCCAAGTTTAGATGACAAATTCTCGTCATTGTTAAGCTCGTTTCTATATTCACTTCATGGCTATCCTCCAAGTTTACCTTCAACGCTCTTCACTCATGTCTAGATTTACCGTTTGTCTCGTTTTGGCCGAGTCGTTCTTGAGATCATTACCGAGTCGATCAGGTTTCGAAGCTCGAGTTGCGCTAGGCCTTCCGCAGATTAATTGATGGGCACGCTCTTAAATTGCTTCTGAGACGGTAAATTGCAACCAAATTGCTTCCATGATCGAGGTCGCTTTCGCAACGAATTTTCTTGACGAAAACTTGAGCACAAGAAGCGTTCTGTAAGCCCGAGCAGTTGCAGAACTCTAGGGTGAGCGGTCTCGTTACGGGGCTTTGGCGCCTGGAGTCGCAGGGTGGGACGCTGGGGCAACCACCACGTGTACGTCAAGCTCTGAACGTTCAATTATCTTGCTAACGTGTGATTACGGACGGCACTAATGATCAAAATAGTTTTTCGGTTTTTACTTTTGAATCCCAGCGTGTTTTGACGGTAATTAGTGTCATTTTAAGTTCGAATCTTCTGCCTGATGACATGGCCATCGACAGTGAAATATTGCCTATGGATTTCTAAATTAAATCGTGGGATGAATCCATGGAAGAGGTATGTTTCATATATCTAAATCTCTTATTTTCTTCTATTATGATCAATAGTTTTGTAATTTTACATATCAATATTTTTCTATATTCACACAGTTATTTCTCATTATCTCATCCATTTAACTTTTTCTGTGGTGTAACATTCACCGTTACGCCTCATGAGGAACTCAACTGGTCTCATGCAAGTATTTTTTCTAAATTGTCTTTCCTGTGTTGTATTGATGTATTGAAGCTACGTATTAACGTTCATTAAAGTGTCTTCAGTTTAATCGGGATTTCTCTTCCTGATGCTATTGCAGGATTCGACAACATCGTTTCTTATAATTTTGGAAAGTCGCTTATTTAATGAATAAAATTTTGTTGACCATTAATTATTTTCATTATTTTCTTTTTAATATTTTTACACAACACCGAAGACTGATGTTGGGCTTGAAAGACTTAAAGAATTAGGTACGGAAGGCAGGCAGAGTTGGGTAAAGAAAGCTCAGGCGTAAGGTGAGAGGGTCGTTATCATTCAGGGATTTTTCCCATAATGTTGTAGTTTCACTGCACATTTTGTCTTCTAAGGGAACGTTTATGGCATCTTACAGAAATCAATTAGCCCTGAAAGGAAAATGAACAATCATCACGAGTAATGAGTCCTTGAACTATAGAAATAGTAGAGAAATTCGAAGCCCTTGCTTGAAAGAAGTGGAATATGAACTATAAATAAACCTCATTAAAGAGAGGTAATTTTTAATCCGCATTGGGTAGCTGCTTAGATTAACTAATTTTTACTGTAAGATGTGCTTACACAGATCCTCGCTAAATTTTCATTCATTCTAACTAATTTCATCTCAATAGCCTTAATGATATGTTATTATGCCCGAGATCTCCCCACAAGATGAAGCATTTTGTTTTTCGCTTTCATTCACATGAGCAACGATCTCGAAAACAGCAGCATCCAACATTCATATCTGTCTGCTGTGAAGTAACAATTCAGCATGTATTGGTTCTGAATTATTTCATCTAACTCATTCTGCTATTGAGATGCATTTATCATCTAGTGCACTGGTAGGACAACGTGTGTTTAGTGTTCATACTTCCTCAGTCTTCCATTAGGCTTTACTCTTCGACCCATAAATACATTTCGGCCCAAGTACTACGTTTCAAATCGGTAAACTCCCATCTTTATTTCTAGAGTCTCCAACATCTTTATGGTATCGGAACACATCACTTCTTCAAAGTTCCGACCTGCTGGGTCGCCCCCCTGGCAGTCTCATTTGTTCAGCCCGATATATTGAGTGCGTATGGGTTAAAAAGTTTGATATTTATTGCTGATCTGTGGATAAAAGACGCGTTTTGCGTGTTCCCCGGACGGTTTGTTGCCTAATTGCTTTCGCAGAACAAGTGCCTTACTGATGTGCGGCTGACAGACTTGCCATTTGTGCGAAATGAAGTCATTAGAAACGCGAGGAGCCAAGTTTTGACCAGTGAAGATTCGGTAACGATCATTCCCCTGAGAGGAATCGCTTAAGGTTTAATGAAGTTAAATAAACAGATTATGTTGTAGGAGTGTACGAAATAATACGTAAATGATTTTGAATTTTAGATAGGTTGGAGAGCAGCTGTTTCAATTAAGAGCTTTGATAATCATTATTTACCATACGCATTATCTGTTAAGGTGTAGCCTGAACTCTATTAAGCCCGTTATCACAAAGACAGTTCAAAAATGTTTCAAGAAGTTTACAAGATCAAATTTATATTAGTTTAAATTCTTATCCCAGAAATGTATCTGTTAAATTAATTGTTTTCTTCTAATTTGAAGAGAATGATAAGATTATGCTATTGTAGGAGCAATGTATTTTTAGTATGTTAATGTTCGATTTATTTTGAATAGTCTTCAGATTTTGAATGTCGAGTAAAGCAGTAGCTGTAATTTTAAAAGGGCGCGAGAAAACTTCCTCATGAACCAAAATTTTAAATAATTCTAGAGTAAATAATCCAAATAATAGCTATTCGAAATGAAATATTTCAAGCCACAATAAACGGACAAAGGACTCGTTGGGAATCAAATTGTTTGATTTTGAGTTTGAATTTTGAGTTTGAATTTTGTCAGTGGATTCGATAGTAATTTATAGCGAAGATACAGTTGAGAATACGCAGATACGCCACGCTAACAAGATTTCAGTTTACGGGATATTCTGGAAATGCTCTCCTCGATTTTTTCTAGATCTACAGAGACGTCACGAGTTGGGTGGTGCAGCGCTCCATACACGTAGGCCCTCATTTCAAATTGGAATGCCTGAGATTCTTGACCAATAATTTGGCCATAAAATAGTTCGCTTCGATTCATGAGTATAGCAATTCCAAGAAATAAAAGGAATAATTTGTGAGACGTAGTTATACGATTCTGTATGAGAGGTCAACGTCTCGAGGGTGACTTTATAAATGTTTTTCATAGTGTAGCCTCTTTTAGAGCTGCAGTGAAGACAATACGTTTATGACATCTTTGTGGTCATAGTTCCTCCCTCATGGCGAGGGACAGCTCGTGTGCCCGACAGGATGATAGAACTGATGGCTAGTTGGGCGGAACGGCCAAGTATGTTTATTAGATACGCGCGTCGGACGGCGGCAGGACCCAACAATTTCACTGAACTATTTCACTAGCCTTGTTCCTCATAGGGATGACTCATGTGACATAGCTCCTGGGAACTCAAATTGTTGATGTACATTTTTTTCACTTTTATCCCTTCAAAAAAAAAACGTCCATATTTTATTCCTGGCGCTTCATCATTTTTCCTGACTTGTGATGAAGCTTCTGAGTGGCGTGCCTCTTTCAGCATGAGTGCGTTCAGCGGTGCTAGTAAAATAAGAGACGGCCTGCCCGCGTGCACCCCTGACGAGCATCAGGTGTGGCTGTGTCCGTCAGCGTCTGCTGGGCCTCAGGAGTTGGTGCTGGTTGGTCGCATGGTAAAATAGGTCTGGCTGGCCCTGTTGCTTGCAATGTACCGCCAGGCGGGAATGGACGAGGGCAAATTAATCTTGAGCTGATACGGCATAGTTAGCGAGATCCGTTCGTGCATACTTCGCGTGGAGCATGATCACTACTGGTCTCAAAAGTAATGAATCTCTCCTTTGTTCCGCCATCTATCTGGGCGCTGTCGAATTTTATTGTCAAATCAACTGTGATTTGCGTCCATTGTGGTACAATTTTTGAAAATATATGTTAATGCCCTGTTGAGCTTGACAGGCGGTTCATAGCGTTGAATTAAACTCGTATTCGTTTTTTTTTTCTACGCACTGCACTTTAATGTACTAGGATCTCGACTACTCGATGCATCTCATAGATCGTAAAAGTTCTCTAGTGCATGGCGCCAGTTGGTTAATTTTAGAGCCAAAAATTAAGATATAGATGCGTAGTTTTCTGTTACGAAACTTAGCTTTCATTAATTACGAGGACTTGTATGTGATATTGCAAATCCTCCTCATTATATCACGTGGGCTCACTTTTCATTTTCGAACGAGTTGACTTTTGGGTCTAACCAGAGGCCGTCACCACCAACGCGTGTATGCATGCAGCCTGCCTCACACCATCCCATGAGATAGAAAGAGTCAATTTCTGTAAGAGGTCTAAAATAAGTTAACTAGAAACGTGAAAAAAATTCTATAGCCAATTAGACAACATGCACAGCGTACTCTATACAGGCCTGGCCACCGTGCAACT
>VOMN01135709.1:0-23346 GCA_014899125.1 Orchestia grillus | reverse complement strand
AAACAGTGATGTCGTGAAGTAGAGTTATGGTATATTAAAATAAAGTCCATCCTGCTCAGTCCTCTCCTGCTAAAACCCAAGAGACTGCATATGGGTTTCCTTAAAAATAACGAGAAAATGGACTGAGCTCATTCTTTTTTCGATGATTGAATTTGCTCTTCCCTTATTACATTTTACGAATTTTTCGAAACGGGATGACTTTTGGAGAAAAAAAACTGATTGTGCTTTGTTAAGTGTCGTTCACAAGTCATAGGCAACAGCCGGCATACCGGTCAGTTCAAGTCTTTACGACAAGCGTTAAAATTTTGTGTGCAATCTAAAATTGGGAAAAAAGAAGTTCAAGTAACACGTTGCTCGTAATGGCCTACTCTACGTATAGCGTAGATCGTACATAATGTAGCAATATCTATATATATATCTNTACAATATGTGCATTACATATTTAGGTATATATGAATATAAAGAGCTCATATTTGATAAAAAAATTAGCATTTCGAGCATCAAATTTGATGGATCATATGTACTGATGCGTAGAACCACTTCACTAACACCTTTCTAGCTCGTTTCCCTTCTCTTTTTATCTATTGAAGTCATTAAGGAAGGTATTTTTATATTTGCAATATCCTATTATTTTTATTGACGATTTTTCAAAGTGCTTTTCCAGACTAGTCCCATGCAATGCATCAAGGAGAAACGCAAAGCATCAAAATTCAACGTATTTTATGGAACACCTTCTGCATTAACTTCAGTAGCAATCAATATTAACTTGTTTCCAATTAATAGTGAAGTACATAGTTTGCAGTGGACCTGCATCAGTCCACTTCTACTAAAAAGACTACATATGCTAATAACTAGACGTGCCAAAGTTTACTGCCAGAAGCACAAAAACAGGAGGGGACTTCCTCTGTCTAAAATGGCCGCTTAACCCATTTACGGAAGGCAATCTGAGCCCGGAAAAGTTTTCGTAGCGCCTCATAACTTGTCAAGTAAACTGAAACATTTTGAAAATTGAAGTCTGTTGAATAATGAAAAGTCGCATCGCTGACGCAAATATCTTTTCGCAATCTAGTTTCTTAAATTTCATACGGCATAAGTTTTTCATTGCGTGGTTTAGGATTGTTTTTCTGAGTAAGGATTCGAACTTTTTGCGTTTTCTAATTAAGGAGCAGTCACAAGTAAATCATGTATCGTCCGGAGATGCTGCTCGTAATCTTTGGATCTACACAACGGCCCTGGAAATGCCGTTGCAGGACTTCGTCACTGCTGGCGGAAAAAACATTCAGCCTTAAATTTAAGAATGATGTTTTTATAAGAAAACTTGCCGTCATGCTTTGGTAAATTACCTTACACACTTTCCCATGCAAAAGCTATTTTTCAGTTCTGGTAATAATGTTTGATACAAATGTACAGGACAATCGAATAGGATATGTTTGATTCAATATCCAACATCTGACACAATTTTCTCTCCGCAAATGTTAAAATGCAGTGTGTAAAAATTATTGGCGATGCATCGCAATCGTTAAATAAATTTCAACGGCTTAAGTACTCATGTGTGATTTAGAGAAACATTTGAGCCCGAAGTGAAAGAAAGATTTGCAATGCTGGCATACTATTTTTCAATTTTTACTTACCTTTACGTTCTTTTTTTGTCTAATATTCATCTGTATCCGTGCATACGAGCGAACATACTCCATAAGCTCCGACAAAGTGAAACTTTAAGCGAAACTTAGCGAAACTTTAAGTGAAACTTAGAAAACATCAAGCCACTGGAGCATAGTCTGTTTCATTCATCATTACTACTCATGTAAAAGATTTCTGCTCATACAGCGACGGCGTTTAACCCACACGTAAAAAGAATTTGAGAGAAGAATTCGTTTTACGTGGGTCGACAAGAAACGCCTCATGCTGCAGCGTTGTATGGAGCGTAGGCGTACGTGAGACTACTTTGGCTGGCGTCGTAACAGTTCACCTAACGCGAAATTATTCTGGTCAAAACATACGGGAACTTGAAATGTTGTTCTAAAAATGTGCATAGTCACACAGTAAATCCTTTTAGAGCCTGATTCAAATTTCATTCGGGAGCTTTTTTGAGCCTCAATAATTAACAATGACGAGGGCGAAAGTCAAGTTTAAGAACTCGTTCAACAAAAGATTTCAAACTTAGTCTATTCGTCTTTTATAGACGCAACATATGCAGCTCTAATCAGATAAGTATGTTATTTTAAAAAATCAAATTATTAGGAAGCGACATGCAAATTAGGTCAAATTTTTCAAGGCAAGAATTGCTCCCGAAACATTTATGTATAAGTTGGAAGCGTGCAGCTTCAATAAAAAATGATGTGTCTTCTCAAGATCTTTAGATTTCATTTATTTTCATTTTTTTTAGTCTAGGTGTGTCGGAGAAATTAAGTTAAATTTTGTCCCGAACTTCCAATATTGTGTTTAACACGTTTTCCGGAAAAGAATTGAAATATTTAAAAAATACACACGAAACTTGGGAGAAAAAATATTACAGCATGGGTTGAGCTCAAATTCACCCAGCAAACATTTACCCACAATGGAACGAAATGAGAAAAAGTTAAAACTTGGTGTGATCATGACGGCGATAAAGATGTGAAGTTTTAGATAATTATAACGAAAAAGGATCAATATGGCTAATTCTAACGTATGATGAGCACTTTCTTTATTAAGAGTAGCCATTTAATTGTTAAATTCGACAAGCAAATAGCATTTAAAGAACTCCCCTATCTGTAAACTTTTGTTTACAACTCAATGGAGAATCATCTTGCTCAGAGACAAAGATATCTCCCCACAAATAGTCTGGCACGAAGGTCTAAGCACAAATAGACACAAGTTAACAGCTAGCTGCACACTCAAGATGACTAAGAGGTAAAGCTCCCTTCAACAAATAGTCCGGCGCATTGGTCTTAACACCAAAATTCCAATGTTAATAACTAGCTATTTACAGGCTCAGACTAACTAGAGACAAAGCTCTCCTCAACAGAGACTGACATAAGAAAATTCATGGTTTTATAGAAAAACTAATACTAACTACCAACTAAAACTCACTTCACATCATCAATGATGTGATGGAAAGCTTGTAGCTTAATTAACTGATTAATACTTCCTGCTGAATGCGAGTTTAGTTTGATTACAAGCGAGCTCACCTCTACAAAGCGGGCAATTTTCGCGTCCTCGATGCTCGTGCGCGAGATGATGATCCTGGGAGGCCTGTAAACCAGCGACGCTCCTCTGCAGTCGCGCCGGTGTGGGGCAAGCTTACGCATTGCCGATGATTGGTGGATCTTGAAGGCACTGAGCTTAATGTTTCGAATTTAGAATATTAGCTTGCTTGAAAGTGTTGTAGAGTTCTTTGTATTGGATGATGTTTGATTATTGCCTTGAATAAATGGTACGGGGAACTTTTCGAAGGACTACTTCGTGTTCCAAGATGGCTGCTCAACCCATTCACGATGATGTCATCATTTTTCTAGGTCTTTTATCCCAAGAAACATCGCGTCTCTTTCACACATTTTGGTATTTTAGCCCGCCACTAGCTTTCTCTCAGGACGTCGTAAAATTCTGCTGAAGTATTTTCACCCTCGCGATGCACGAGACAAAAATTTATGGAGTGACTTTCCATAACGTCTTTTTAGTCGTAAGTGGAAGCACATTCTCCTTGTCTGCGATCTCATATCCATCTCATTTGAAATACCAAGAATTGCTCCAGAGTTCCAAGGAAGCGAGCGTTGCAGTTTTCTGCTCAGACCCGTCAACAGGAAACCACTACGGCTTAGCCGTGCCTGGTCACCGTAAATAAAGTTCTTAGCCGAGCCTCCCAAACAACTTTTGGACTCCGCGCATGGCCTGAAATATCCAAGAGGAGCTCCAGCTTGGATGGAAAGCGAATAAGGTTAGCTGTAAAATTAACTGCATCGATTCATAACCCAGAGCTAACCGAAAATAGATTAATAAAATAGTCCAATTTCCCAGAACATGTAAGAACCTTTCGGAGTCTTAAAATGATCGAAAATTTTAGGTTGCAAAAACACATCGAGCTCTTCCAGAGACTCTGGTAAGTTTAGAGCATTTTAAAGATTCCTAAAAGATTTCAGGACATTCTCAAATTCCTAACACTTCAAGCGTAATCAAGCTTTTCTCCGCATTTCACCTTTATATCAATCAAAATATTCTTGAATTTAGATTGCGAGTGTCACATTTTAGTTACTTCACCTGAACTTGAGTAAAGTTTTATCTCGGCAGAAACTTGTTTACCCTTTGGTTTCTGTGTACAAATGCAAATGCCGTGGTTGTCGCACTCGCACGGTCACTACCGACTGCACAGATCGTGCTAATGTACCCCCAGGAAAAAACCGTTAACGTGCTGAAATTTCGGATAGTGCGAAAATGGCAGTTTGCGCAAAAGCAAGTTTCGGACAACTTTGACTGGACCCAACGGAGTGTGAAACAGCCCTGAGAAGCACGACGCCAGGCGTGTAGGGGGTCATTTCGCTTCCATGATCGCCTCCATTCAAGACCGCTGGTGCAGCTGTGACTGTAAACCTCAAAATGTTACATCCGCGATAGTGTCCCAGTCCAGGATTAACGTGGCACAACGATAAATTGATATCACTCTTTCGAAATTGATATCACGATCCTATTTCTTAATGTGTAAGCTTCATAGCTGGAAGTGAACTATCAATGATCCGGAAAAGGGTTTTTATGACGTGGAGAATGCAATGAAAATTCGACAAATTCTTACACATGACTATATATTTAATGACCTGAAAGCAATGTGGTAAAAGCTCCAGCTAATTTGAAACCTTTCTTCTGAGGGAAATTCAATTACTTATCGAAACCGTACAAATTAGATGAGACAAAAACTGTAGAGGTTACCTTTCATATTGTGTAACGAAAACTAAAATTCTGTCTTTTGCAGTGCAATCTAATGAACTACCGAGTGCAACATCAACTCGCGCACACACACACACGTGTTTGTGTATTGCGCCCAAATTTAGGTTGTGAGTAGCCCAATGACTGATAATAACTCAGAAAAAGTTGATTAATGTGTCCCTAAAAAAGCCCTGCCATTTAGTTGCCATATTACCTTAAGTAAACTTCTACATTCAATGCTGGTGATAAGTAGAACTACATATATGTACGGAGGTATACTTTCAATTTCTAAAAACTGTTCTGTCGGGGATATTTCTTGAATAACCCACCAATTCCCTACCAAATTGGTTGATAAACATTGTACAATGTGATTCAAAAATATCAGAGTAACATCAGTATCTAACTTTTCATTTCTGGCTAGAAGTTTCTGAAAAGTTTTTGAAGAACATAAATCGGCAAGCAACAAGCGACGGTGTTCCGAACAAGCTATAATGGAAGTGGTTCTTAGATATAATTTAATTGATGCGAATAAAAAACATCGCAGTGGTTTCGATTTCATTAAACGCACTTACAAATGCTTGGAAATTCTCGTTCGAAATTGGAATTTGAGCAGTTCTCCTTCAACCTTTGAGGAGCTCGTGTGCACCGCCGCTTTGCTGTGCTATTTGCGGTAGTGCGCTGCGCTTCTCAATCCGAGAAATTTCCAGGGAAATGCTTTGTTGGAGCCCCCCTCATTCGGCGCACACAATGCTCCCGTTCTCGCGCGACATATTCTCGTAAAAGTTTTCAAACCACCCATTTTAGCTAAGAATAGCCTATGAACTGATCGTAAAATGGTTGAATAAAGCCCTTTCTGAGGAAATTGGTCTGTGTAACCCGACAGAATATTCCTGCAGGTAGTAGGAACTAGTACTCATCAGATGATTTACACTTCCTGAATACAAGCTTGACGTCCTATGAAAACTCTAATTTAGCTAAGAAGCAAAATTTGAGGGTACAGCAGAACTCATAGTTGAATGACTGAAAATAATGCTACGAAACAAAAACTTCGCTTCTGTCCAATTCCTGGATTAAAATTAAAATTTCACCATTTGTACTGTAACTAAACAAAATGAAACTAAGATCATTTTAATGTTACAACGATGCTTTCCTGATCAGGTTAATGAATTTTCAAATGTGTTTTTCGTCTCTATACATATTTAGTACGAGTACTAAACAAAACTCTTGATCAAAATTTCATAGAAATATTGGGTGGAATTCCTAACCCCTGAATACAAAAATCGCGTTCCACAATGAAATTCCTCATATTTGTAATGTTCTACCAACTTAAAGCCGTATAGGAGCTCGACATTAATGGCAAGGCTTCTAAACTTCATTTGAGTAGCGATTAAATTTTCCGTTACAAATGCGAAGGACACTCTAACATGAGTGTTTACCGAGTGCTCTCGGTCCTTAGCACAGCAAACAAGTGAGTGTGGCAGTGTTCGCTGGCAGAGAGGGGACCTCGCGATACTTGGCATGCTCGGACAGCATAGTCATTAAAAAGTTAGAAAAACAGATAGTCGAAAAGGTACAAAAGACAGCGATTAAATTAACAATCTATCGTACCAAAGTCGAAGTCGGCCGAAAGAAAATTGATACAAATGCTACGTAAGAAAATGAACATAAAACAGCAACTAAATTGACGAAACTGAACGCAGCAACAGACAACCCATGCAGAGGTGTTGTCAAGATACGGTAAGAGGATGCATCCCACGGAGTATCAGAATGAGCTCCATATCGTAACAAAACGGGCGGTAGGAATGATCAAATGAACACACCACAGGAATAGAATGAGCATTGTTTGTTAATACAAAACGTTACCGAGTGAACCCTGTCTATCAACCGAACTGACAGACAGGAGTAACAGAATGAGAACAATAAAGTAATAGAAAAATGACAGGACACGTAATATTGCTCTCATCCACGGGACTCACAGACCACTAATAAATTTTCAACGGTGTTCTCAGGCCAGGTCGAGGAAGCGTAATTTTCCACAGTCTCAGGAGACCGGATTATCAGGTCACTATTGAACGAATTTTAAATACATACCTGAATAAATGTACGCCAACATAATTGAAATCACACGACTTTTTTTCATTTACTTTACAAAGTTGGTATTACCTCAGGCTTGATGGTGCCATCTGTCTTTTGCTGCAAAATGAGTTAGAGAGAAATCATGTATGTTTCATGGTCAATACCTTCTATTGTAGTTGAGTTTTAATAAAACATAATTGAGTTCGGAAGGAATAAATTCTGTGCGATCCTTGCATTCTCGTCTGGTGATTCCTTTGATTTTTGAAGTCATCCTGTTTTTCCATGAATATTTTCACCTTGTAAAGGAAGTTAAAAACTGACAACATAAAGGACTATGCACATACACGCTGCATTTCCTTTCTGAAAAGAGGCATAAGTACGTTTGGTTAAATTATAAGGGAAGAGCTTACATCTAGGCCTTATTGTTTCATTTGCTTTATTTACCAGGATGTATGTACGTAATCATCAGCATATTTTCTCGCTATACTTTCTCCCTGTATTTTCTCCCTATTCCCCCTCATCTTTATCAACATTCTGTGCCGTGGTTGAAAATTTCTTTCACAGTCATCATTTTATTAATACGAAGTCAAAGTCGAGCGACGACAACCAAGACGTGACAGAATCTCTACGTTTCACCCAAGAAAAAATTTCCGCGTAGAAGGTAGTGCCTTCTGCAATATTGAAGTCAGTTCCTCAGCAGTTCATCCGTTTGTGCATTCTCAGGCTCGATGGGCCACCTATTCTTAGCACTATCTAATGAGGCTGAAGATAACAAATGTCGTGATTGAAACGTGCCTATATCCCTACAACAGACTTGCCGCATACGTTCGAGCTGTCTGCACATTTGATCTTGCTTCTTCCCCTAGAGTTAACCTCGATCTTTCCTTCAGTCACTTTGCGTATACATGCGTTGATACACGTATACATGCGTTGATACAAGCATACATGGGTTGATACACGTATACATGCGTTGATACACGTATACATGCGTTGATACACGTATACATGCGTTGATACAAGCATACATGGGTTGATACACGTATACATGCGTTGATATATACACGTATACATGCGTTGATATACGTATACATGCGTTGATACAAGCATACATGGGTTGATACACGTATACATGGGCTGATACACGTACACATGCGTTGATACAAGGGAGTGCTTGCCAGCCTCAGTAAAATGGAGCCACTTAGCGTAAATTTTACGTTTAGCCTTCTTTGTTCATCTTAATTTTTCATCCACAATTGAGAGCATTATTTCACGCAATTAGACGTAAATAAACCTGTAGGAAGCCCGACAATCAATTGAATTGCTTATCGAAAATGTTGTGGCCTAGGACACACATGTTTATCAAGAGAAAATTTCTATGTCGAATATATTTCTTGAGAAAATGGAAATGCTTCCACCATATCTGGCCATCCATATTTGAAAGTACGAGAAATGTAACGCATGGCTGTTAGGTTTAGAAAAATTCAAGTTGAGAAGAAAGAAGGGAGCTCTTTGGTGTCAGTAGTGCTATTTACGCTGATGAAGGAAGGCTTTTCTCGGGGTCTTTGAGAGAGGTTTACGCACCACCGACACTCCTCACCAAATGAGCCTCTCATTAAATTGCTTAGAAAGAGAGCGAAAACTTTTCAGGAGCCGCGACATTTTCAGTCCCGTGCGTTAAAAATCTTCCGAGTTGAAGAGGGACCTCAGGCTCGGGAGCTTTCGGTCTCGAGCCATATGGCAGTCGTACCAAATACATCAGGCAAAACTCTATCAAAAAAATTAGAGTGTTCCAAATATACGACACGTGAGCAGTTCTTTTACAAGCACGTTGGTCCTTCAAAACACATTTCTTGAGGAAGGACTGTGCAGCGCAGCGCACGTGGTTCAACGAAAACTGTTACACTCAGTACGCACAGGTTCAGGAGGAGTAATCGTGGTACCACAACACCGATGACTTAAAACACAAAAATTCAAAGTTCGGAGAGCGTAAGCTGAATTCGCAAATATTCTAGCTCCCCACTCAGGATAACACGTTATTCATACTCAGATGTTAAGCTCTTTCAACGTCAGAATATTTTACACTGTGCGTCCTGTTCATCTTTCACTCGTACGCTCTCATCTTTTAGGTGACATGAAGGCCCCTAACACTTGAATAGGACTCTCAATTTATTCTAGACTTTGCCCTGACACTCTCACTTTATGTTTCTAATCCGTGCAAAATTTTCATGGCCTAAAAATCCATTGCCCTTTAAAAGATTGTCTTCTTATGATGTGTCGTCCTGAAAATTTACCTGTTGAGATCACGCTTGTTGTCCCGTAAAATGAACCTTGATTTCCCTAGCAATAAATTAAAGACATCTCAATTCAAACTTGCTATAAGTATTGCCCTGTTTCAGGAACAAAATTCAGATTTGTGAACTACTTGTCAGGGATTGCTCAGCACGTTGGTAAAAAAATAGTTTTAATCAAAATGTACAGTACGTACACGAGGGCCTAACCTGGCCTTCGTACGGCAAAATCGCTATCCAGTGTAGTCCATATCCTGTCATTGGGAGCCAATGCCTTGAATAGGTTTCCCTTTCACCAACGTGCCTATATATTACCTGTTCAGCAAATTTCACTCTTTCGAGAGCCTGTAAATTATATATTCGTACTTATATTGTCTCAAAAATACAGCGAGCGTCTTACGCTGGGCAAACTTTGGTGTAGAGGTGCCATGAATATTTGTCTTACAATGAGGTTGCACTGCCGCTCATAACTATGGAAATATGTTGTGCAACTTGATGAAAATTAATTTGGAAAGATTACAAGAAAGCCCTGATGTATAACAACACTCGTGAAGAATGCTTTAATGCAGGCTTGGCGCGAGGCGTATGAATGAGACATTCTAAAATTTGGCCCTGCCGGGGCAAGTTCTTTCCCACGTGCTCACCAACTGCCAGACTAACAAAAACCACAATTCGTTGAATTCCCCAAAATCTGTCATCTTCGTTTTACTGCAAGTGATTTATTACATATATAATGATGAAAAATTAGCGATATGAAATGAGTCTTGTATTTCATTTCAGACTTGTGGAACAGTAAGAACTTTACTTGCATATCTTTCGACGCGATTTTCGTTATCAATATGAGATCAATATCTGCGACTCCGGGATAGCTATTCATTATTTGGAACTCCTCCCATTTGAACATTCCCTGAAGAAGTATGTATACATATGGGCGCCCCATGTTCCCGTTCAATTGTGATTGTAGAAAAACAAGCAAAATAATTTTTTCGTTATAACGTCCAGGAATTATTAGCACGAGAGAAAATTCTGCCGGCAAAGCAGTTACCCAATATTTCCTAGCGTTACAAAATAAATAAATTCGATCGTCAATAATCTACATGTTACTACCTGTTTCTGACAAATCTGTTGAACAAAATTGATTTCTTAGTTTCTTCCCTTTAAGATGAAATTAACTTGAATTAATTAAGTATTTTTTTGAAAGTTTGTGAGATTAACATTCTCCATAAATTTGCAAATCCTATCTGAAAACAAAGTAGGGCAATTTTTTAGAGTACACATTATTTGAAATTAAGTTTGCGCCACGAATCATGTTACCATTTTGCTAAAAGAAAATGGAAAATTTTGTCAAGCATGTTGAAGGAAAAGTTGAGTAATTTTATTCAGCTGTTATTGAAGGAAAAACTGAAAATTTGGTCTAGCATGTTGGTAAAGGAAAATGGAAAATTCTTTTTAACACGTCGTTAGGAGAAAAAGGGAAATCGCCAAGTTTAAGAAGCATGACCAGTAAGAAACTCCACGCAGTTGCGCTCATTGTTTATCTTTTTTAACAAATCATTCAAAGAATGACACAGCCCTGCAAAAGTCTAAATACTCTAATCCAGTCTGTGCTACTCAGAGAAGGGGGAGGGGGTCCGGGGGGGTTCTCGCCGGTACTCGAACCTTCAGCTACCGGTACCGGTTTTATATGTTATGATTATGAATTGTTTGCTTACAAAATATTTAGAAGATGAAAAATTTTTCACTTTTATTTCCTATTTTTATTTTTTACATCGTTTCCGGTGTGAATTAGCATTACTACGAAATATTACCGATAAGCGACACGTAAAAAATTGCCGATTCGCTAGGTCAGACAGTTTGAGAAACTCGAAATTATGCAACCAGATACTCTCTCATTACGGTACATTTAAACTACGATGCAATGAAAAAATTCAAAAACACTGAATGCATTATGATAAATAAGAGTGAATTAATCGAACAAATGCATTCACAATTCACGATAAAAATGGGAAAGAATTTACTCACTCAGAATACTTCATGCACTATACTCACATACTTCATGCACTTTACTCACATACTTCATGTACTTGAACTCATATATTTCTAAATCGGCTCCGGCGCTAAGCAGGAGGCCCCGCGGCTGAGCACTTCATTTTACTACCGTTTTGAGAGCACAGGTGGAGAGGTGATATTCGAAGAGCATCTGAAGGATTACACATCAGGACGAGCTGCACTTCATCAAAATATAACAAGCCGAGGAGGCGTCGGACCACGACCTGGCCTGCCTGTGCATCTATTCTAGCTATGATGGATCACAGAGCTCGAGAAGAAGCGGGCACCAAAAGGTGACCGAAGTCCATGGCATCCCGGGCCACGCGATCCATCAAGTGTCAGTCCTAGCTCCTGAAATTGTTGTCCGACTGTCCGCCTTTAAGTGGTTTCATCAATAATTTTTCATGCTAATTTGCAACAGAATGGGGGGGTCAGACGGTCGAAACAGCCTGGCGATCAGGTGATAAATTGAGTTAGATGAAGTACTTGACAGATATGTGTATAATTTTATCGCTATATTTGTGAAAATTCGTTTTTATTTACATAAAAGCTATTTATATTAGTTGTGCTTATTTATTTATAAGCTATTTTCATTAGAATTGTTTGAAAATTCTGCGATTGAAGGACTAAGAAAAAATCAAATGTATTTCAAAATTAAGGTACGAATATCGAAGTGCCATTAGATTACTTGTTTTAGAATAGAAGATCAGAAACTTTATTTCATATTCGGTCGAATATGACATTTAGCTTCAAAAACTTTTTTACCGCGCTTTAAAACTTTTCGATGATCTCCATTTGATATTGTTTTTAACATTTCCATACCATCACTGCTTGTTTAAATTTTACTACGGGACTTTTGGCCCCTCTGCTGATCTCTTTTGCATATACAACAAAATACAATGGACCAAAATATTAACGTTTGAATTTAATTGATCCCGTAATATTGAACTAAAAGTTCACATTTTTTCCATCTACTCATTGCTTTCTCGGCATTAAGACATATTGAAAAGAGCGTATCCACATTTACCACAATAGGTTGCACCATCTCAGTGAATAAGTTTGCTCTGTGAAACACAAACTTATTCCGACATGGAATTTTATTTACTGGACGAAGAAAGTGGGGGCCTACTTTCCGGCACCCCTACCGCAGCAATGACCAATGGTGCCTCGACCCCAACCTGCGTGCGGACGTCTCGAAGGCTGGACCTGTTCCCCTCTAACTTTACGTACCTCGAACTTCATGTCTGTATTCACAGCCACGCTTTACGTCTCGACTTCAAGTTGTACAGGACAGTTTTCTACAAACTTGATACGTCGTTGATGTCGAAGACATTGTGGTGAGCATTAGGCTTTTTATTGGTTAAAATTAAGCTAATGCTTCCAGTCGTCCTAGAAATTATTGAAGTAGAGGCTCGATTTAGGAAAATATTTTCTTTTTTAATCTCTTCAAATTTTCGGTACTCGAGCTGTTCGTCTTCGTTGAAAATCACTGATCGAACACACTCTCCCGTCTTTCTACAAGTTTTCTGTTTTCATATGTTGAATTTTAAAATTCACGAAATTCAGTGCAACAAACTATCGTCACATTTTTCATGGCTGCCAATTTTAGGAAAAGGCTAATAGAATAAAATTAGGATTCCGATTTCGACGAGAACTTTGTAAATACATGATAAATGAGGCCAAACGTACCAACGAAAAATTATCACATTTTAGTACTACTTCAATAACTAAGCCCATCAAAGTGATCGTATACCGATCCAATTCGCTATCGATATTGGAAGCTATCGAGGGCACCACAGCATACTTGACGTAGTACTAGAATTGCTTCCGGCAGTATTATGTAGGTCAGCCTGGCATTGTTGACATCCGTGTCTCTTACATCCCACTATACAATAATAGCCCAGTGTTGCTTCCGTAGTTGGTTTGTCCGTCAGTTCGTCTCTCTGTCATGCTCTTAGAAATTTAGAAAGAACAAAATTCCCGGGTCCGTATTCCGAATCAGCGAGACTGTCAGAAGGCAGTCCGTATCAGCGATACGAAAAACATTATTTCATGTCAGGTTTACCGTAAATAAGAGGGCATCTTAAGAAATTTACATCATTTGTCTCGCCACTTTTAATAAAAATGAATTAGTTCATCTTTACGAATTTATTTCATTATATTTCAAGATTATATTTTTCTAGGAAACAAATATCAATATCAGAAACAGCCAAAAATTCACATGTGCGTCTCCTCTTGTTTTTAATATCGATGAAGATTAGCATTGGAAATCTACATGATTTTTTTCTTTTATGTCCTGATTTCGGTGGTAAATAGCATGTACAAGTCTTAGATCAATGCCAGCTACAGTCGTCGATATGCGTGAACATAATCTGTTAAAATTTCTGAGTGAATGTAGAAAAAATAATTAATTCCATCAGTTGATATTTATGCAGAATACTCCCAGGCTCAACATCGTCCACTTAAGGAAGGATATTAGCAAATAAAAATCGAGAATTTGCTATTGTTCAGTAAAACTTAGAAATCCTGACTCAATAGATCGAATGACTTCTAAGTACCATACGGCCAGTGGTCCTCAAAGCCATTAACACACTTCGTAAAGATCAGAGTTCTGCTTTCGTGTTAATCACGGCTACCTTTGCATAAAATTACTCAGGTTAACTTAGATAGTTGCACGACTGAACCCGACGCGAAAAATAAGTGAGTCAAAGCTGGCACCTCAGGGGAACGCCCTTCCCGATACGAGCTCTTCTTTAAAGCAGTGCCATGGCACAGGCACGTGTTTGCTTTCCATTTCTGAGGAATTTCTATTAAAGGAATTTCTATCAGATATTCAAAACAACAGCTCCCCAACTTCAAAATTTGCACCAAGTTTCTCGCGTCCCAGTCTAGATCTGACGCTCATTTTTATTCTAAAAACAATGGGGAAAACGCAACGCTCAAATATCGTTGGGGAAATAATTGCCCGGTCGCTCATTGTACAGCTTCGAACTCGTGTTTTATTTAAGTTGAGTTCATTTGTGTAAATGAAGCAGTAGGGCGCGCCTCCTTGGCCAGACTGGTGTCCGGAGGCTACTTTACTAAAGCCGTTTCTCAGAGTCTGTATTTAAACGCCTAATGCTGCCGTTTAAAAAAAAGTGATGAAGGTTTATACCCTGAAAACAGTCCTGAACAATAGATTCATCACGATCATATGTGTATAGCCACTATTTATCTACGCTTCCCTGGTAAAGGAACCCCAACACGATACGCAAATTTAGGAAACTTGTTACGAAGTGGGCAAGTGGAAGGAAGTGGAAGCCGGGTAGAAAGAGGGCGTATATACATATATATATATGTACATTTATCCAAGAAGTGTGCTACAGAAAACAGCCGTCATTTGTTTTAACCATGTCGCTATCAATAGGATAATATGGCCCAACGAAATTTGTAAACTATTCTGATATAGAGTCCCGTTCTAAATAGAATGGAAAAATTCATGCCAAATTGTTTTTGGGCTTAGCCTTTTATCTAATTCTTTACTATTTTTGTAACAGATTTCTGAAGACTTATTAGGCGATCAATACTCACCAAAGCATTGAGAACTTACATTCAGTGAAAATGAAATCGAAAGGGTTATTGAAGCATGAAATTATTAGTATTTACTAAATTATTCAGGCATGAAATTATTCGCTTCTTCTAAGACATCAAACGGAGCAGGTAGTTATCTGAACCAAAAAACTTTCTGATAAGTTTCTGTCAATTTTATTCTAACCAGAGTTTCTTCTTAATAACATTAGTAGAACTCCCGCCAAAAATGGCGGGACAAATGATGTTAAATTCTTATATAAGATGCTCTGTTATTAACGGGAACTCTATGATGAAACAATGTTTTCAGTACCTCTGATACGGACTGCCTTATCTGACAGTCTCGCTATTAGTTTAGGAATACAAACCCAGGAATTTTATCCTATCTAAAACCTTAAGAGCGTGGCAGAGAGATGGACCAACCAAGCATGAAAGTAGTAATTGTGTATTAATTTATAGCGGAATATTATCGTAAGGGCCCAATATTGTCTCGCCCCCTCCATGTATGTGTGAGGTGTGTCTCAATAGCAGGCTGGAAGGCTTCGTGACATGTTACTGCTGCAGTTCATAAGCCATACGTTTGATCTGATAGTAACTGCAAGCCGTTCAAAGCTAACCTCATAAAAAGGTACATATGTTAGCTAGCGCAATGTAAACGTAACCCTTATAACACGGCAAGATCAACATCACTCCAGAAATATAGCGAAACAAACATTCCAAAAACAACAACAGATATTTTAAAACTTCAACTTATTTTATTTCACACCAACCTGAATGATACCATCTCAATATACAAGGGAAGCTGTCTCAGTATTCAATTCGTTCTGTAGGTCAACGGGCTAAATTACTTGCCATTAAAGTATCAATGAGACGAATACGGGCACTATCTCTCCCGCTAGAAGAAGGATCCCCTTCTAAGGTCATGGAAATGTCTCCGTAATGGCAGCTGCGGCCCGTATTAACGCGGCCGTACCTGCAGAAGCTCTCCTCAAGATTGCTTTTCATGTGACAATCTTGAACGATTGATGGTACTTGCAATGGTGGGCTGTAGCGCGTAGATTGCGAGTTGACTACTTTCGGTCATGTTATCGCCACAACTTGTATTGGTTTTCCTTTCTTCGTATCTTCATTCACCAGGACATAAATTTTAAACCGAATAGTAACCGGATGAACATTGATATGTGCAAAATAAAGAGCTGAATAAAGGCTGAGAAACGACATAGCCCATTTTAATGAAAAAATAACCAAATAATTCTCAAGATGGTCTGCAGAATAATGTGTAGATGCTTAGGAATCATGCTCTGTTCTACTTGATAGAACAAATAAATGAGAATATGTGTAGACGTTGATCACAAATTCAAATTAACAAGAAACAGAGGTTGTGAAGCAACTTATATGGTCTCTTCCCTAGCCATAATTCAATACACAGAGTGGAGTAAAATGAATGAAAATTTTCACCCATTCTGATTGATAGATAAGCGACCAAAATTCATTTACGATTCAGTGTTGTAGTAATTATGACATTTTCTGTTTTGTAAACTAAATAGTGTAATTTAACAAACAAACTGATTCTGATCAAAACGTTCTTTCAGTCCTTTGATAACATCCGGTTTTTGGTTATCCGATATGGACAAAGATATTCTTTAAAACTTGGAATGGATTTGAAAAATTTTGGTGGAATAAATTTGTTAGTAAATTTGATATTGAAAGATGAAAATGGAGTTAAATGTGCTTCACAATAAATTTCGAGTGCAAGTCGATCGCATAGAAAAAAAAGAAACCTATTCCAAAAGTTTTCACATAACGTTCTGTTTGTATTGTTCAAATTCATGGATTTTTTCAATGTTATGAGGTCTACGTACTCAAGAATTCCAGGATTCCTCATTTACGCTGTGCTTGATTGCGCACCTAAAATCACTTGCATATTTTAGGTTCATAAATAACGTTAATTTTCACAAAAGTTGACTTGGTTCAAGCACGTACTGTTTGTTACGGGAAATTTCGCCGCGAATCCTTTCTTTCGGAGGATTCAAAAAAGTTAAGTAAGGCAGAGAAGAAAAATTCTTCAGCCATGACCACATTTAGCAACGCATCTTTCGGTACTGCAGCACATCGACAGATAATCTAATAAGCAAGAGCACTAACCGATGGATTTCCCATAGCAGCAAATATTTGTCTGATGACGGTTCTGAGTGAGTGCGGGGGCGGGCGAGCGGCCATGTTGGATGAGCGGTCAAGACGATAATGGACTTGGGGCAAAGTGATGTCGGGGTCGACCGAAGTTCATTCATCGAGCGAAGCGCTCGCCCGTGTCCGCAGTAATTCATTCATGGAACATCGAGCAAATCGGTGTCTCAGTATCGAAAGCAATAATTTATCCTGAAGGATGATTTTCACTTTGCAGAATATATCGTCCCTCCACGAGCCGGCTTGGAAGAGCGTAAATGATGCTCTCTTTCTCTTTCGTTGTTGGGCTAGCAAGAACCAAAAATGAGCGAGGCTTAGGCTTAGCAAACATTTTTGATGTATTTTTGTGTAATATTTTAGAGATGCTGAACGCAGAGTCTCACGACGGCAACCTAGAAGTCGAGTGTTTCAAAAAGATGGCTCAGGCACATAATGTCCTTGAAATGTGAGTCAGAGCAGAATTTTATTTGTGTATTTTTCTGCTGAAGCGTTTGGTTAAGAGCGAGATCCCCCTCGTGAGGACGATTATGGGAGCGTCTTCTTTTGCCGCAGCCCAAGCGGCCTGAAGAGACTCGTTAAATTGAGGGAAAAAGTCTCACGTAAGTCGGCAGAGTTGGTACACAGAAGCTGCTTTTCTCGAATGGGACTGGCATGTGAAAAGTTATCTAAGTATTGGCTGCCCAGGACAATTACACAATTTTGTGAATTTCGCAGCTTTCTTTGTAACTCTACAAGCGAATTAAGGATTGTAACATTTCGTTACAGAAGATTAAAACTGGGAGCATGAATGTCTTTGATAATCACCGGAATGACCAATTGAAAACATTTTGAGCACACAAATGGATATTTTCACCATTCTGCATGTATCAATATGGTAGCTCATGGCAACCTAATAAACATTTTTTACGAGCTAGAAGTAGTTTTTAGTTTCCGTCTTCAGAAACAAAGCTCGGCTGATTTTACGAAAGATTTCGAACTATCTCCGAGCTGAATGCCCAACATCTGCGCCCGCAGGCTTGCAATAAATGTGGTGAGGTCGTATTCAAATCTCTAATTGTGATAGGACGTATTTAAACTCCCTTATGAGCAAATTTTATTATCAGATGCATTCATCATCATCGATCATTCAAGTTTCCTTCCACTATGTTACTACTAAATTTTTGTAGATTTCCCGATGCAGAATTCATTTGAAGTTGAGTGGTAAAATTACTGAATGTTAATGAACATATGTCTACATAAAAGACTCACAAAACTCGGTTGAAAGCAAAAATCTAAGGTACACTTATTGACTTAGGGAGAACGAAGATTTATTGAAAATCTGAATTGATCAGAAAATAGATAGGATCACGATAAACGAACGGAAAGAGAAAATTCAACGTTTAAACGAATTGGAACGATTTTTATTGTTTCTCACTCGAAAACACTCGTTTGCATTTAGTCTGGTAATATGACCCTTTCCTTTTAAACAAATCAAAATTGATAACGCATCCCGTAATTATGGCATTTGTTTGAAATGAAAAACAGTACGTGAAAATTTTTTGTCAAGTCAGACAGTTTAGACACAATCCTATTGTGTAGTTCCTTATAAGTAAGTATATGTATTTCTCATTCGTGGAAGTCATCATATACCATAGCTCTTCCTAAGCAATATTCTTCATCCAATTAGAGCACAACTTTCTGTTAACCTCCACATTACATGCGCTCGTTTATAGCATCTAGGGCCCAGCCAGTACCGAGCTGTGGTACTGTACGATATACCGAGTGCAATCTTGAATTATCTTTTGGGGTAGAAATGCCGTCTATGGCCCTGGTGATCTTCACAAGAACGTGTAGTGGGCGTGGACTATACGATGTCCCATAAATAGTCGGCGTAAGCTTTATGGTGTTCCATAAATGATGGGCTTGAACTATATGGTGTTCCATAAACATTATGCGTGAATATACGGTGTTCCATAAATAGGGCCACACTTGGATCAAGTGACACATTTACGAGTTAAAATTAAAGTTTGTTTTTATCTTTTATTTTCCTTTACTTTACTTCAATATTCGATTTTTCAGAATACGTCCTTCAGGTGCGTCATGAAGAAGTTTACAACTAAACAATGGGCTCCCACCGCGAAAAAATTCATTTCCCATTCAGTGTCCATTATGCAGCGCCCTGTGCTTGGACGCCATGCTGCTGAGTGTCAGTGTGTGCCGGACCTCACACTCGTTACTGATGAACATAACGTGCTGCATGCTGCCCTCTGGGTGCCGACTTCTCAGGCCTGTAATTAACGACGGAGTTGGTTCGGTGGTACACATTTGGATATGATTCTAGAATGTTTTTTCCCGGCACCCATACGTAAGATAAATGCGCACGTTTGAGCAAAAAACACTGGCTACGATAACATTCCATGCATGATAGAATAGCGTTCGCTTAATGCAAAAACTGGAATCACACGAATCGTCACTAGTTTATGCCTATGCCAATAAAATCCTGTGGCAATTTCTACGTAATAAAATGAATTTCAAAGGTAATTTCGCAGGACAAACACACTTTGCTCGGGACGTAAACAATAGGTGGAGATTTAGCGCTTAAAATCGCTGAAAAAACAAGCTCGGAAGTTGCCTGCAGAGCTAATTGAATTCTAAAGTAATATTCTAACGTCGATCCGCAGATCATGCAACAACAAAAGTTGGGGCGTGAAGAAAAATCCAGGTTAGCACAAGAAACTTTCGTAGATTGTCCATAAAAAGCTATTTTTCTTCGGGAAAGAGAGGTGCGCTCAAACTTTAATTGTAACGAAGAAAATTATTTCAAGATGAAACACTTGGCATTGAGTCAGTAAGAAAATTTAAAACAGAACCTCAACATGCGTCATACCCTAAACGGAACCTCGACATGTGTCATACTCTAAACGGAACCTCGATATACGTCATACCCTAAACGGAACCTCGACATGTGTCATACTCTAAACGGGACCTCGATATACGTCATACCCTAAACAAGTAAAACGTCATGGACATTTTACGGGAGCTATGCGGTCATATGCTTTGAAATATGCAGTGTTTTTTTTTCACGGCGAAGAAAAATCCAAAAACTTTTGCATTTTGCACGCTTATGCACGAAGAATATAAATGCCCAATGTACTGATGCTGCCTGTCATGGCAGCAAACACAGCAGTGAATATTGAACGAGAAAGAGCAGCTCCTTTCACGTTAGGATCTCCATGGCAACACCATGCAAGAAACTAGTCATTCAATTTGATTCCATTGCCACCAGACACGGAGTCGGCTTTCTTTGGAGCCAAGTGCATTTTCGTGCTGTTTTTGCATTCCCCATTGAGCTAATGACTCAAAAAGGGCCTGGAATTGGAAGAAAATTGACATCTGTTGAGCAGACCAGTCGACCTTCAGAGCAGCTGGCATTGCTGTGTTGGAACCACTGTTCTAATGCGCTAAAAACGGCCGGTTTTTAATGGCCTTCCAGCTCTGAGGCAGACGCTCGAAAGCGTCCAGGGATGAGTCGAGCGCGGGAATTACTGCGTGGTGCCCGAGGTCACGTCAATTACATGACGCCGCCTGCGCAGCCAGACGCGCTCAGGGGAGCGGGCGTCTCAGCCAAGGATCTAGACAGGATTTCAAGGGATCCTCGAAATAGCCTCACTTTGTCTAATTAATCTGAATAGGTCTCACTGAAGTCAACGGATGTCTGTGCTAGTGAGAAAGATTGCCTCGCCAGAAGCCTCGCCATTATTTTCCGAGAGCTTCATTATATTCTGTGAGAAAGAAAGGATGAGGCCTCGAGCACACACTCCACCAGGGTAACTCCGCTCCTCTCAATTGTGGGGAAACTGGGAAGTAAAACCTGAACGTGACCTACAGGCAAAGCGTTTCTTCCAGGGCTGTTTCAAAATAAATAAATGCGAAATTAATGTCATGGCTTTGCAGTAATTTTGTTTCAAAATTTCCATTCGTACAGCATGCAAATGTACAATCGCTGAGGTCATTTAAGAATATACTATTAAGTTGATGTCGAGGATGAATATAAGCTTAATCAAATGATCAAAAGTGTTGCTGTGCGTAAGTATGTACACAACAGAAACCTCGAGATCATATTTCCCTTAATGTTATATTCATATCAGCTCACATTAATTTAAGGTTCGACCACTTTAATCGGTATAGAAAAAGAATAAATCACAGAACAGTGACCCTTCAGTACCCTCACCCCTAACTCGAGACCAGTCTTCTGACATCTCTTGACAATTGAAGTAAACTCGAGTAAATCTCTGAGGGCATCAAAAGTTGCTGAAATAGATTCCGAGTTTTAAAACTCGAGTCTTCTCTCCCGCTGGCAACCAGCGAAGTTCTTTGAGTCCATTAGTGAAGTCCTTAGACCAAAACCTGAACCCATTCTAGTCACGCAAATCCTAGATAATAAAAGATCTGTCCCATTCTTCGCAACGGGATCAAACGGCAGCTAAAACTCATTCGGGGTAAAAATTCATGAATCAAAGACATTGGAGACGAAGGGCTAACATTTTTACGCGACTTGGAATTCTGCTAATTTTTTGAGAAATTTTCCCTTGAGACAGACAGCCAAATTAAATTAATGATCCCGTGAAACTAAGAGAAATTTCATTCGGGGTAAATCTTTTAGTAATAAAAGCGCCATTTTGCCTTCTATAAACACGTTTCTTGAAGCACCTATTGGAAGTACAATGTTTAATATTGCTTCATTGTCACTGACAGCAATAAAATCGTAACCTAATTCCTACATTTTCCCATTTTAAGGTATTCTCCATGAAGAGAATTATACCTAAAATAAAAAAATTTTATACCTAATTATAAAAAATTCTTCAACACTCCCAAAAATGATTCGGAACTGACTGTGGAACTACAACATTTTTCTGCCTTCCAATCGTCTAAAATGTTGGAGAAGCCATGAAAATCCGCTCAGTAAGTAAGGTCAGTAACCAATATGGGTTGTAATCACCTATTCAGATTGAGTGATAAGGCATTTTATCGGCGCCAGGGAAGGTAATTAGGAACTCTTGCATGGCGTCGCAACTTGCTGGAAATTAACGAAGGGCGCAAGGACGCGGCGAGGGATGTGGCCAAAGCTGAGCGTCCCGCTCATTTCACGTGCTAATAAAACGCCTTAAAATTAACAACAGTGCATGCGATTTATACAGGGTGGCCCAAAAGTAAGCTACCCTCAATGATATCGGTAGCACTGATACGTTAACAAATATTTAGGGCACAATTTCATGAAAGGGTACCTTACTTTTGAGCCACCCTCTACATCCGACGCAATTTCGTGTTCATAAATGAGCAATTTAGATTATTTAACTTAACAAAATAAAACCCGAAGTTTCACTCTCAATATCCTTCTTCAAATTTACTAGCCGTATGGACAGAGAGTGAAGTAAAATCTTCGCTGCTAAAATTTTATTACAACATCGTATTATTCTACACATTAAATTATGATTTTTTGAAATGCTGTGACTTAGGTTTTTAATGCAAGAACATTCTGTCAAAGCCTGCTCAAAATTTATCTCTGTCGCGGGTTTTTAGTCTAGGATCTCATCACATATGCTGAACTCTCCTTGAACACTGTAAAAATTCAATGATTAGAGGAATATCTCCCTTGACGCAGCCATCAAGATGGAATTTACAGTACACTTCGCACAACAACGATCGGCGGACTCCATCCGTACTCCACATATTTGATATTTATACGCCACAACTTAACTCAGATTGTGTTCTACATTGGTGTCCATACAATTAAACGTCACTGAGGATCGATCAATTTGTTCTAATTTGGGACATTCTTGGAGAAAGATACTTTCCCTAACACTTGCGTTTTTCTTTGCGTTTCAAACCATCGCTATCACTGAAACAATTTATTGCACTCAATGAACAGCCTCCACACATAGAGTTCGCTCAGCCTTTCATCTATTCACTCGAGTTGTTGAAGCGAGGGCGTGTCATGAAGTAATTCTTGTCTGCAGAAGGAGCCCGGTGCTGTCGGCGTGATGTGTACGTGGGAACTGGTGACCTGCACATGGGCGACGGCAGGCCGCACCGCGAGGAGGCTGCTCCAGCGGGGGAGGGTCGGCCGGCAGGTGCGCGTGAGCTCTGAGGTGAACTCGCGGATGCTGAGTGCTGCTGAGTGGGTGCTGAGTGCTGCTGCAGAGTGGTGCTGAGTGCTGCTGCAGAGTGGTGCTAAGTGATGTTGCTGAGTGGTGCTGAGTGCTGCTACAGAGTGGTGCTGAGTGTAGCTGCAGAGTGGTGCTGAGTG
>VOMN01135698.1:0-11609 GCA_014899125.1 Orchestia grillus | reverse complement strand
ATTCAGTAAAGCGAGCCCACGATAACACGGAAGGCCGAGGTACAGTTGCAAAGAAGGGATGGGAAGGGAGACAGAGTCTCCTTTTTGACTAGGTTCTCGTATCTTACCTATTTCACCTAACCTATCCTAGCCTAAACTAAGCTAACCTAATCTATTTCAACTAGCCTTGCCGCAAGTAACGTGTGTAATGCTGCCAGTTCCACACATGAATCGGTTACTAACCATTTTCTAATGGTTGGCCATAGACAAGTTGATTTCTTCCTGAAATGAACCTAGTCATCAATTTACCAATTTTTTGGGCTATTTTAGAATAGCGTCTTACAGGCTTGAATATCTTTATTGTTTGTAGTATGTGACAATCTTGAAGACATTTTGCTTTAGAATATTTCCCAAGGATCAAAAGATGTGAAATTATCATTATTCTAATGCACCACAGCTCTACTTTAAGTCAAGGGGGTTACATTCCATATATTTAGTAACATATGTATTTCGATTTTATGCTTAAATTTTATGATCTGTTTTTCAAATGTAATTTTCGATCTTACCGTGTATGACAAAGTACTCAAAAAACTTGTACAATAGTTTAAGCTTCGACGATTATTCATCACATCGCGGTAGGCGATCAGCTACCAATTCGAACATGAAAGTTAAAAGTATCGATAGGATCTGCCTTTTGACTATGGCACTGGATTCTTAGTTAGTTCTGAAAAAGCAATTTACCATCTTACATGCCATGTGTCACTTATTTAGGGTAAACGATATTTTTTCCTTCATATGGGACAGCACGAGCTTATCATTGGAATTGTGAACTCGTATCATATGGTTAATATGTACGTATATGATTCGTAAGATCTAAGGGATACCAATCCGTAAAACTTTTGACGTACAACAACTTTAATTTAATGTTGTCAATATAATATTTTATTCTGCATAATTCGTTACTGGTTCAACTTTTTGTTACCATTTACAGGCTATCTTACATATATTAGAGAATCAGAGTTGCAATGGGGCATCATTCAACTGTAATTTGTTAATTTTATTGCTGTATGGACATAGAATCACCATTGGATTTTGGATAATATTCAACTCTTGGATGCCCAGCCCCAACTCACGCTGAATGATTGTGAATTATGAATCACAATTAAAAGCCCTATTTCGACTATGACGTTTAATTGTAAGATTGTATTCTTACTATTTGAAAACCCCATTTTGTACCAGTGTATGCGACTGATTTCGGAATTGCCGATTTTCTTGCTTTCTTTCTGTATGAAAACTTATTTATTTTTCGTATTCATAATAGTGCAATCCATTTTTGTGATCTCTAAAAACCGGTAGATATGCAAGAAAATTTAATGCTATGATGTGATTGCTCATAAAATTCGAAATTTCCAATACGTTGTGCGCGATTTTCAACTGATATTTATCAATGAATCGCTGTTGCAGAGAGAATACGATAGATTCTAAATGTTATCAGAGTTAAAGACGTGAGCACCTGTTGGATCACATGTTGTGAGCTAGTGGGAGCGACTGCAAAGTTGAAGTCTACATAAAGAATGAAGACAAAGAGGATCGCTTTACATGCGGTGGAGCTTTCAGTTTGAAACGATTTTGTAGATATCTTTTAATTTGAGGTCAGCGGCACCACCATAATTCTCTTTAATTATTTCAAGTGTCTGTCATGTATTTAGGTCAGCACTGATACATTTTAGACACTGACACACGAGCTGATTTATAAGTTTCAATTCGTACAGTCAATGCGAACAGGTGTTCTTTTCTTATTTTGTATTCATATTTCAGTATCGTGTCCCAAATACATGGAGTTATTTCTACCGACGTCAGAATCTAAAGATCATGATAAGGAGTTCAAACTCTAACTCTAAGGTTAACAAACTCTTACTCTAACTCTTTACCTGATGATCCTTTCGTGCGAAGGAACGTCAATCCACGCTTAAGCCATTCCGTGATACCGAAATGACTTGAAATTATGACGAATCGTTTTACATGATCTGAAACTGAGTTAAAGTCTGCTAAAACAGTGGTGCCACTTTCATGTTAACTCGCTTAAAGTTACCTAACGCATATCTTCTCGTGACTAACGAAGAGCAAAGGAAAAATGCGTAACGTAATGTACCGTCAAGCCATGTAACATAGCTGACCTGAAATAACGTGGACTTTATTACCGCACACTTAATGAGAACTTCAACTTTGCAGCCGCTCTGTGCCGTCCCATTGTCGTATGAATCTTCTTCTCACTTCAAGCATTTAGGTTCGAGTTTTTCTATTGTACAGGGTGGTGCAAAAGTCCCTTTATTAATTTGAATATTTATTACATGACAATTAATACTGCTATAAAAATAGGTCATACATGAAATGAAACAAAAAATCTTGAAATTTTGTAATTCAAATATGATATTCTTTAAATGGTTTCCATTATTATTTAAACACGGGCGTATTCTACATACAGTATTTCACGACTTTTTCCAACATATCTTGAGTTATTGTGTTGATTTCTTCGATGATGTTTTTTAACTCATGGAGAGTATTAACACTTTGATCGCAATGTGCGCCGTATGTGGTACACGCGATTATCTAACCTAACTTAACCAAAGGGCTAACACGTAAGAATACAAATTTTTAATTGTTCATGAAATTTGTGTTCATTACTCGAATAAGCTAGTTTAGATTAAAAGAAAAATGAATAGGATAACCAAATTTGTGAAAACAAAATCCTGGATTTTTACATTCTCAACGGAGATGCGAAATTATACCTGTAAAGAGAAATCGCGGCCTACGTGTTAAGCACATTGATGTGAGCCTCTCCTTTAAGGTATCAGCGTAGGAAAAAATCTACAAGGGGTTAAATCAGGAGACCGTAGTGGCCATGGAACGTCACCAAAACGGACACTTAAATGACCAGGAACGGCAGCTCTTAGTATTGCCACGGCTTCTCTTGCTGTATGAGGTGTCGCCCCATCTGTTGGAACCACAAATTCTGCATGTCCAAACTTTCAGTTGTGGCAATAAACATTTCTGTACCATTTGTCTGTAGTTGGCTCCTCTCATTGTCCCGGTTGCACCATCAACATCCTCGAAGAAGTATGGACCAAAGATTTCAACACTTGTTATACCACACCAGACGGAGCCTTCTGTGATTATTCTAGCTTTTTTATCACACCAGAATTGGCAGTTTTGTTTATTAGCACGCTCACTGATACAGAAATGGGCCCCATCAGATATGATTAAGTGTAAAGTAAAAGTTTCATCATGCGTCAGCCATAGTCCTTCCTGTGTTTATGGTCTGCAAACTTTAACAATTGTGCTACTTGAATTAGACAGACACAGTTCTTAATCTTTTGTTATCATGCATTGCAACGGTATTCGTAAAATTCTTAATTGACTGGAACGTTGTCTAGTCGACGATTTTAAATCTGCTGCAACATTTACTGAAACACATTGAATTATTGAATTACATATGCTTTTCATTCCGATTTCGGTCTGCCAGAGCGTTCTTCGCCTGCTGTAAAGCCGAAATCTTTGAATTTTCTAATAATTGCAATAATGACATGTTTGAAAGGCATTTGTTTATTGAGTGATCTCACAAGGTCCCTCTGTACTGTAATTAACGATCCGTTGTAAAAGAAATAACTTTCCACTATCTTTCCTCGGTGGTTCTTGCTGCATTTTGGCATTTTTGGGATGCGATAATTGTGCGAATTTTGGTAACAAAGTATGCTTTAAATCTGTATCATCGATACTGAATGAAATTTCAAAATTTTCTCTTCCAATTCCTATATAGCGCATTTTAATAGTTGTATTAGTTGTCGTGTAACAAATATTCAGAATGGTGAAAGGAGTTTTGCACCACCCTGCATGTAAATTCCCAACAGTAATGTCCAGTCATTTTAGTTTCCAGTCTCAATGTCCCGTTGTTTAATTCCCAGTCTCAGTATCGACTCATGTTAATTCCCAGTCTCAATATCCATCTAATTCACAGTCTCAGTGTCAAGTCATTTTAGTTCCCCGTTTCAATATCCAGTCCTTTGGTTTCCAGTTTCAGTGTCCAGCCGTTATAAATGCGTCTCATTAGAGCTTCACAGAAATTTAATAATATAATAGTATCCATTCATTTTAGTTTCAATCTTCCAATTTTATTAATTTTGCTTACAATTTTCATCTCCAGTCGCTGTAATTAAAATTCCCAGCTTCTGCCTTCTTCCTTGTAATCCTCATCACGAAGATACCACTGAAACAAAACTTCAAACGAAGAAATCTTCTATTTACATTAATCCCATCAATGATTCAATCAGAAGATCGTTGTCTCACTACTATACTCCAACGAATATAATATCGCAAGATATGTTGATGTTTAAAGTAAATTAAACTTATTATCTTATTATTTCAAACAAAGGAAATATAATTCTCGATACGTAACGTAGAAGAGCATTGAATTTCTATGTAATTAATTTCTTAAAGTCATTAATGTCTGACGTTTCAAATTTGCGACATGAAAATTTAGGGGAACGCTCATTGTTTCGTACATTAACGAGTTTGTGCACAACTTCGACCATGCGTAACTGTTTTCTTTCATTTTCCGTTCACAAATAAAAATGCAAACCTGAAGTGCTTGTTGTTCTGTGATTGACTTCCAAATTCTCTGGACGAATCTCAAGCTCAAAATGTACCCAATTTGATATTGTTTCTATAATACGTGCAAAAATTACAGTTATAATTCGCATTAGAGGCGCTACCATTTACACTCGCTGTCATTGTGAAAGATTTCGAAATTTTTCAACCATTTCAGAGCCTCAAATCTGTGACAAGAGTTCTTCTTGAAGTCATCTCACGATTTGCATTCCATTGTTTAAAACCATTGATTCAACACCAGCTTACGTCTTTGTTTTGTTCTTAATGGTGTTTTTTCAAATTTTATAATTGTAATTTTGTGCTTTCACTTACAAAACATTGACACTGCTATCGTGACACCTACCGTACTTTATCTTCTGCAAATGAATGTTTAGATTATTAGGATGTTTTACAGTCCGTTCTTATGCATAATTTCTAAGTTTTTGGAAAACTTTATTTTGAATGGCTAGCATCCTTTTCTCTGTTGACGTTTGAAGCTATGTTAACTTAACTTTTCCTTTTCTAATGAACAACTGATGGTAAGTAGTTCAGTTTAGTGAAAACAAAAACTATTCTTCCATTGGAGGTTATACATATGAAGAAAAATAATGGAACAAGTGGACAGGTCGATTGATCCCATTTTCACTCACAACTGAACCATTGAGGAGACTGCTCTGTGGGGTACCTGGTTCAGTTGAGTCTTGGGCCATTGAGAGAGACGTCGTCTTCTTCTTATAGCAGTAGTAGTAGTGGTGTCATAGTTTGCTAGTGCAGCGGTGGTCTGGGAAATAGTGGTTGCTAGTATTGTAAGACTAAATCGAGACGGAGAGAAAGTTGTTGGCGATAGTACCATCCGCGGTGGAGGTAGGCACAAAATTTGGGTCACTGGCGCTGCAAAAAAATACACCGAACGTCTCATTTTATACATTACAGCTTCAGTAAATCGCTTGTACAGTCCCGACGATCCGGCAGTTCCTCCTCTTACTGCAGGGCTATAAGAGGAGGACTTGGCGAGCGACTCGTATCTTCTTTCGCATTATCAAGCCCCACTTTGTTTACTTCTTTCTTCTTCCTTTACTTTGAGTTCACTTTGTCATTAATGAGGTAGTTGACCACGCGTTGTCTTCTCGATAATCCTGTCAATTTTGCTCTATACATGCCCTTCGGTTTCAAATTATCGGAATTGTAACGTGTTTGAAATAAATAACGCACCATTTTCTTACGTTCATGTGCACCATCATTCACAACTCATTTCCTTTGAAGTTATTGTTTTGGGAGTAAAAATGTTGAGAAATGTGGAAATGTTTGTTAATATGTTGGTATAGTCAGGAAGAGTAGAACTGCAGATTTTCAGTATATTATATTTCTACACAAAACACAGATGCTTAGTTTTATATTATTAGTAACAATTCCAAATTTATTCTCTCATTTTATGGTCTGTCTTTCAAATGTAATTTTCGATTTGATCATGCGTGAAGAAAATGGAAAGAATATATAAAGTAATTTGTTTTCGATTATATTCACTTCACAGGGAGCGATAAGCCGCCGAATTGTAAATCAGCTTGAAGTTTCAATGCGGCTTCCATATTTAATTTTAATGTCATATTCTTTTGCGACTGGAAAACCAATCGTAAACATATTATTTGTGTATTTCGGTATAAACGATCTATTCATTTTTTCTGTCTTTATTGGAGAAAAAACTCGACTTCCCAGAACGACTTCACTTTGAAAGTTATATATTAATTAGAGTAGAATGGACCTTTATCGCCATTGCTTGATACCGAAGCAGCTCTGTAACTGACTCACCATAATATATATTTTATTGTGTATGTGGCCAGAACAAAAACATTTGTCTTAATTGGGTGTCTTAATTGGATGTCTAAACTTGGGTGTCTTAAATCGGGTGTCTTAATTGGGTGTCATAAATTAAGTGTCTTAAATTGTCTTAAATTGTCTTAATTGGGAGTCTTAATTTGGGTATTTTAATTGGGTGACTTAATTGGGTGTCTTAATTGGGTGTCTTAAATCAGGTGTCTTACGTTGAGTGTCTTAATTTTGGTGTCTAAAATTGGGTGCCTTAAATTGAGTCTCTTAATTGAGTGTCTTGAACTGGTTATTTTAATTGGGTGTCTTAAGCAATTTCACACGATCCGCGACTGTATCCAACTTGTGAGTTTAGGTTTTGTTGGAAAAATTTAATGAAACATTTATTTTAAACTCCGTCCAACATTGTCCAATAAATTATTCTGCCGTGAATAATACATAATCCTGATGATTTTCTGAGTATTGCATCAGAATATATAAAAACATTGAATCCCGAGCGTAATAGAACCTGTATCGTCATAATAGAACCTGTACCGTCATAATAGAACCTGTACCGTCATAATAGAACCTTTACCGTCATAATAGAACCTTTACCGTCATAATAGAACCTGTACCGTCTTAATAGAACCTGTACCGTCGATTTCGGGGCCATGGCGATGATAGTCTCCGTTCTCATCCTCCTCGGCCTCTACAATCTGGTGAGTTAGAGTGCGAGCTTCAACTAGATGGAGCTCATGCTATTGAGTCATTATTTTTCATTGTAAAGTTTCACTTCTATTTAATGATATCAATTTTCCTAATTTCACAGAATACTTAACATGAAAATTTTGTGTCCAACTGTCAACGTAGTGATCGTACATTTTGTTCGGGCAACTATGCAGCCATACTTAGAGTATTTTGAATACGTGCAATTTATAAAAGAGTGATGATCAATAAGCATCCCAAGCAAGATGTTTTATTAAGGTTGCTATACATAGGTGTGCAAGTAATTTATATGCAGCGAGCTCTTCAGTCTTTTTAATATATTGAGTAAAAGTAATGTAAAATACAAAAACTTGTGAATTCGGATGTCTGTTCTTGATAACTGCGCGATTTCTGAATATGGAGGCCCTTATTCCAAACTTGAAATTCCTGCTCCTTGTGTTCCTGCTCCATGCATTTTTGGCACGCGTATTTCTGATGCGAGTTTGCCTGATACTTGTATTTCTGATGTGGGTATTTCTAATGTGTATTTCTGATGCGTGTATTTATGATACGTGCATTTCTGATACATATATTTCTGATACGTGTATTTCTGATATGTGTATTTATGATACGTGCATTTCTGATATGTCTATTATTAATAAGTGTATATCTAATACGTGTATTTCTGATTCGTCTATTTTAAATACGTGTATTTCTGATACGTGCATTTCTGATTCGTCTATTTTTAATACGTGTATTTCTGATACGTGCATTTCTGATTCGTGGGTTTTTGATCAGCGTGTTCTAGCTGTGTGTATTTCTGATACGTGTGTTCCTGCTCCATGTGTTTCTAATACTTGTGTTCAAGTTCTGTGCATTCCTGCAACGTGTATTATTGTCAAGCCCTCCACAGAAATGTGTCAGCTTTCGTTGCCTTTTTAAAATCAAAATGAAATAACCTTTCACCCACCGTGTACACAAACAGCCTTTGCGTTGTCTTTCAGCATTTCTTTTGCTACTTATCTTTCTTGTTTTTCTTCTGCCTATCTTAGGAGGTTCCATGATCTCCTGCCAGCATTTATACTGACTATGCGATAGCACGCTTTAAATTCGAACGCTATGTCTCTCTCAGGCAGTAAGAAGAATCATTGCAACGCTTTTCAAATATTTTTCAATTCACTAACAACCTAACGCATCGATGACTTCGAATATGAGAACATACCGCTTTCATACTTTCTAACTACAGTATCATGCTCATAAATGTAATTATATGTTCTTCAAAATGCTAAATTAAATAAGATGTGAAATTGTACGTCTACACTTCGCTACCTTATAATATACATTCAATTCACCAAAATTTGACGATGCGGTTTTAAATGTAAACACTCGGTCTGAACAGGACCGAATAAGGAAATCTTTGTTTTTTTTAGCTTCTGAAACCTCGTCTGTATTTCAGATTAGCCCTTTTGAGTCAGTCACACCTGTCGCCGGATCGCAGGAAGTTCTAGAGAAGGTAAGGTGTTCAATCTAAGTGTTGCTAACATTATAGCGGCATTTCGTCGCGTTTTCATAAGAGGTCCTAGGTTACAGTTAGCTTAACTAAGCGCAAGCATCACCTTACCTAGGCGATAACGACATCGTCACCTCTTCGTGTCTGCTATGCGTCTCCAGATAATCAGACGTACGGTTCGTGTTTGCTATGCTTCTCCCGATAACCAGACGTAATTTTTTAAGGCTCATGTCTACTAGCAGAGAGGTATCAAACACCTGCAGTTGGAAGTTCTACGATGGACACTTTCATAACTAAGAATTCATCAAAGACGGTGTGGGACCATCCAGTACTTTCCCTTCATTGTGAGGGTAGACCACAGTCGTTGCGAAGGAGGAGCTCATTATTTTACTGCCTTTGCCCTTCCCCTTCCTACCTGCTGGCTAAGGATTTGAACAACAATTATGCAAAGGTGCGCATAGTCTATCAATATCCGCAAATTCCAAAGTTTAATCCTTTGAGACCCAGACAAAATGTTTGGATGTGTTACAAAGTGTACGTGACTTATGAGTCAAGCTTCGGATATATTGAGATCGAAACAACATGTTCTAATTTCCGGAAGTTATACCTTGAGAAACGGTTCTTAGGTTACTATAGCCTTACGTTTGGACAGTAAACGCACTACCTCATTTTTTCTTCGGAGTATGCTCACGTCCCGTAGGGTTTCAAAGTGTTAGATTGGTGCAGACGGTTCACATGACTGGCCCAGCTGCCAGTCATGTGGCAGTTAGACTGTCAATTGGTTGTGTAACCTAAAGCGCACATGAACAAAGAACTGCGCTACTGTATCAACTAGCTTCTCAATATTCCACAGCACGTTCCACCTGGAGGACCGACGTCGCATTTATTCTCACAATGTGTAGATGATGAATGGTCGGTCGAGGGAGTTTTGTATTGCATTTCGGTGTCGGAGGAAGAGGAGTACGTGCGCTTTGTGCCCGTGGAGAAGATGGAGTTTGAGTGGACGAAGGTCGATTTTGGAAACGCCAACTTCATCACTGTATGCGCGCAGGAAGCATTTAACCTCGGTGAGGGATTTTTTTTCTATATCAATTCTACCATCAGATTGTTACATATTCTCGTTACGATTTTTGCTCTACATTGTTTTCTCTTTTCGAATATTCTTCTAATACCTCTCCATCAACTCATTAAACAAGCAATGAAAAATGTCCGATCCATTGATAAATGAATAGGAATGTAATTTGTTCGAAGTTCTTTTCTTAGAACTAATTTGGGCAGAACTCTAAGCCCGATAAGATCTTATGCGGTAGAGGAACTGTAAAAAAGATTTTCATACCCCAATGTCACAATTCCACCATAAGTATTAATGAAAATATTGTCGCATCTTGATATATGCTTTTCAGACAACGATGATTGACTTTTTCTCTGTTCGCCTCTCATAAAAGCGTACCGGGTAACCCAGGGTCAGAAGCAGCACAATTTCGTTACGTGCATGCAGCTTACATTGGCTAAAGTGTGCCTCAATTCTCAGGAGATAAAGGGTGTTCACATGGATTATGAAATTAATAATTTTCAGGCGCACCCATGTTCAAATTCGATGGGAGCTGCAACGTAGCTCTCAATTCCTCCTACGACCCAAAGTCTGAGCAGGGCTGCGACGGGGCTGTTTCCGAGGTCGTCTACATCACCTCCAAACGTAGGCGCTGTGTTGTGTCTGTGGGTCACATTGGTAGCGATACGTGCAGGCATCATACTAACTCGAGACGTGCTTTGTTATTTCTCTTTCGTTTTGAAGTTTTGATTAAATATATGTCTACTCGTTTCTTACATATATGACAATCGTGAAGTAATGTAAGTTAGGCCTCCTCAGGGGTCATAGAATAGGCAACAGAGTAAGGCAATATGGGCAATAGTTAGTAAGGTTTATCTACACTACGAGTATGCTATAGGGACTGACGTATCAAAGGGAGAACTGTTAGGTTACCTCAGTTGTAAATAGGCCTTCGGAACTTCTATTTTTCGTGTCCGCTTTCTTTTAGTTTTCACATCATTTTCGTTAGCTTTACTTTGTCCCTTCTTTCTCTTCATTCTTAACTTGTAGTTTTTATGCTTAGGTGATTCTGAGTGAGATAACAATTTGTGCAGAAATTTCTCGTCCTTTTTCGTCCATATCAAATGGTGCATTCCTTTTCGGTGCAACATAATCCGTGTCAATGTAGCGTTATACTTAACACAATTGCAAGATTTTTCGAAAATGACCATCGAGACATCGAGTCAATCCGGAGCGGTGGCATTGAATAGATCACCTACGAAAGTCAAACGTTCACTGGGTCCTTCAGAGTTGTCCCAAATCAGTCATTCTAAGGACCATTCATGTACAGAAAAATATATGCTAAGGATCAACATTACTGTGTAGGACTAAGCTTCGGTGTACAACAATTGCGCACGTCAGCATTTAAAATAACTTTTGGCAGCATCTTGTAAGATGAAAGTTATTGCCAGAATTGACAGCAGCACCAGGAATTGATAGCATTGCTACATAAGTTTAACTCACTAGGGCTTGTACGTAGATGTTTATGCCTGAATTTATAAAATAGCCTTCATCCTCGTTTAGTGTTTGTATGTTTAAATGAGTATTTAAATTAAAAAAACATGTATGGGCAAACTACAGCAGGTGCCTTACGCGTTACATTCGTTACCAGATGTTGAATATGAACCTAAGGGGGCCATCTCGTGGAGCTTTGCTTAAATGTTCGAAAACACATTTTTCATTTCAAAACGTTCTTTGATACACCCTTGAAACAATTTTAAACAGTTTGAAACAATTTGAAACAATTTATTACCACACGTGTTACATCTTTTAAAGATATTACAACCTTGGATTTCTCACACCATACTAATGGACACTTTTTTTAAACCAAGCTACTTGTGGGCCCGAATAAGTTCTATGACTTCTAGGGCATTCTAT
>VOMN01135696.1:0-14041 GCA_014899125.1 Orchestia grillus | reverse complement strand
AGCTTGGGTAATTAATAAAAAACCCAGTGAATGTTTCCAAATCTTTAACCTACAATATTTATTAGTATAACACACATTTCAGGTGTCACCTGCATGCAACCAGTACGTCCAGGTGGCTCGTCTGTCACAAGCAGTGCGGTGTGGCAAAAGCACATGCGCCAGATCTCTGTACATCACCCAGGGTGTACTGAGCAGCCACCAAGTCGAGCCACTGGTCCCGCCCTACGCTGCAGCGTGTGTGGGCTATCGGAGCTACTCCACTCCTCAACGTTCTAATTCTTTTTTTGGGCGTGTGCTCGACAACCTCAGGGATGAAGCCAAGAAAAGTAGTGAAATGAAGAAAAGTATAGAAAATTTCAAGAAGGATATGGAGGAAATGAGTAAATCCGAAACTGCCGTGAAAGCTAGGTATTTTACCAAATTTTAATGAAGTATATTGAAAGTTTTCTTTAAATTATTCAGTTTGGGTTGATTCTTCCTGATTCAAAATTCCATTATATGGCAACACCTGTAATTGGAGCAACACCTGTAATTGGGGCAACACCTGTGATTTGGCATTGCAGTGAAACAGATATTCAAGTGATTTAAAGACTTCATGCTTATTAATAATGTCTGCAATTTTGCTTTGAGCTGGGACACAGTAAAACCATCTAACCTGCTAAATTGGTGGCATAAGCTGGGTCTGACTCTAGTGAGCTTCAGGCCTTTAAGTTGCAACATAAAGGAGTTTGAACTTGAATATGTAGATTGTGTCTTAATTATTCCTCTAGTGTACTGGTGTCTTATTTTGTAAACAGGTAGGTAGGTATTATTGTTCAGTGTAGTTTTATTCTCATCTTTTCTTTGTTCAAACATATGAAGAATTGAGAACAATTCTGATGTCTAGGTACTTTTCCAATGTGGAATGGAAAAAAATTGAAACCACGTTTATCAAGGAGTACCTATTTTAAACAGGAGGACGTGAGGGGCTACTTGGTACCGTTTCATATCACTACTTATTTTATGTGTATTGGTTAGCCAAAGTTTATTTTTAGCTTTACCGTATTTTTGGCTTTGAATTCTCAAATTAGAACTCGCTATTTTTATTTCTTTCAGGGAAAAGTACAACAAACTTGAGGAAGAGAGGGTTGAAGGCACCCGTAAGGCTCGGCAGACTTTGGAGCAACTCAAGCAAAAAGTGTCCAAGACAGTCGAAGAGGCCCAAAACAATGAAATGTTACAAAAAGCCAGTAAGTGTTTAGTTAGTTCTATTAGTCTGTGGCTGGTCTGTTATGTATTCTTTATACTATCCAAGGTTGTTTTTTATTATTGGAATTAGGTTACAAAACATTAAAATAGAACACTTGGCATGTTCTTGTTTCTAAATTTTATTCTAATGAAATACGTGTAGTTTTTCTTCCATAACTGATGTGATTATATTGTGAAATTGGTTGTTCTCTTGCGTTTGCCCTGTACCATCTGAAATATCTTCTCTAGTTGCTATGTTTTGTAAACCAAAAATTCAAATCGTAGGCTCCAGAATGACATTAATTGGCGGTTCTCTCTACGTGCCACTAATGTTGACCTGTTTCTGTACCGAATCCGACGAAGTTGGAGGCATAATTTCTTACAGACTAGCAAATGTCAAGTTTACCATAGGCGTGCATAGTAAACGATTTTAATGAGTATAACATTGTATGTTTCCCTAGTTCAAGTACACACGCAAGTAAGTCTTAATCCTTGTGCTATGACTCTAGTACCATGAAATGTCTTGGTTGACACATGCGTCATAACCAGATACTTCGTAATTATTTGTTTTTCATCGTTTGAACGGTGAAATAGCATACTTTCCTGACCTTACAGATAGACGAAAGAATAACCTCTAGAAAGCAGATGTTTCATAGTTATCTTTGTTGCTCAGGCAGGATATCAGAGGACGCTCGGGAGCGCGTTGTACAGATGGGCAGCCGCATATCGCAGACCGGGGAGACCATCTCCAAAACCCGCGGAGCCCAGACCGTGCGTCAGATGACCTATGAAGTGGCACAAGAACTGAAGACGAGCGAGCTCTCAGGCTCCCGTATGAAGGTGTACAGGCCACCCTCTGAGTTGCGGATGCGCACGGGGATCAATCCTGAAGCGCAGGAACGAATTATCGAGGTAGATATTATGATGTGGTTTGAAATGAACAATTATGCTATATACTGATGGAATTTTAGTGTGACATTTTTTTAATTTATTCAGTGCTTGTCTGGCTGTCCAGCCTCCAATAGCTTGAGCTGAAACAAACAAAACTTCTGCACGTATGAAACCATACTCCTTGCCTTACTAGTATTTAAACCTCTTATGGCTGTTAAAATTGTAGTACTTTTCTGGTGATAAATACCAATGAATAAAGTTATGCTGCATTGTTGGTTTACATTGAATTACGTTGAGTGAGCTCTTTTATTGAAGTGATATGACTTTCAAATCCGAGTTCACTTGTCACTGTCGATAATTTCATAACATTAATGTTATTGCTTAGCTTCTCACGAAATAATTTTTGCTTCAGGCGAACTTGGATGCTACAGGCATGGTTGTGCACAAAGACTCGCGGTTCAGTCAGAGTTGGCAGAACTTCCGCGATAACAACCCGTACGTCAACCGAGTTCTCGAGTGGAAGAATCGCCTGGATGAGAGCGACCACATCGTTGTGCGCGCCACCTCCGTAGTCAAGGAGAAGGTTTGTTTTGTGACTGTGTTGTCCAGAGGTTTTATTTGACCTGGTTTGTGGATTGGGAGTAGAATGTCTCAAATATTGTTGCTGTACTCGAGCATTAATGGAAATGACTTCCTGATGCCAGCACAGTATAAATATAGCGATTCAAATTCAGTTCGCATCTAAACGCTGCTTTCGGTGGCGAATCATTTCAATTTTAAGCATTACTTTAATTTAAGCAGACCAAAATTCGCTTGCCTATTTTTTTTAGTTTTTTTAAGGAAGTATTTGAATGCTAGATATGTGAATAATAAATGATATAAATGAGTAAATACAGTCTTTGTCAATGCTAGTAGTCGAGAAATAAGAATAGTTTTTCACTTGTTCATAGGTAGTAGTATACCGTAGCGTCACTAGTTTGTATGTAATTCTACGAGTTAATAAATCAAGTTGATAGTTTGTACTGTTATTTTACAAATTTTTAGAGTAAGTTACTTTTTTGAACCTAGTTTTTTTTGTCAGTATCGTACATGTGATATTTTATTTTTGTTTGTTAACTATTTTTCACCGAAGTTTTTTTGACTGCATTTCAAACATCCCATGGCCGACCGTGTTTTCAGCTCTCCGAAATATTGGGGCCAATGTTCAACAGCACGGATCTGTCGAAGACACTCACGGAGATTTGCAAAATGGACCCTGACTTCACTAAAGAAAAATTCATGCTCGAGTTGGAGTACGATATTCTGCCAAACATTTTAGAAGCCATGTTTCGACCCGACCTCAAGGTGAGTACTCTCCGGCCAACTGAATAGTATTTTTTATGCTGTCATTTAAATTTGCTCGATTTATTATCGCATTGAGTTTGCGGTATTCATTTTTGCACGTTCTTGTTTGAATTCTAGACGGTGTATTCCTGTCAATATTCGAGTTCATGTTTATCCGACCTTAATGGACATGTCTCTGTCGATGTTTAATTTTGATTGAATTTTTTCCTTCTCAACTGCTACAAGTTGAGCTAGTTTTGACGAGCTGCTTCTCTCACATCTGCCCCGCAGGTCCTCGAGGACTGGTCGTACGAGCGCGCCTATTCCATCGTAGCCGCCGAAATCAAGCAGAACGCCGTGCTCGGCTACCACAGGAAGATCAATGTAATTTCCGCTGGGTGCAATTATTTTAAATTACCTTAAATTGAACCTCATGCTTGTATGTATCTTAAAAATAAATTTGGCGACTGTTTTTCCTCCAGATGCCATTGGATTGTGAGATTTCGGAGTTTGTCCGTATAATTTCCCAAGCCAAATTTAGCAAGATTAGTTGCTATGGATACGGTTTTGGAGTTGCTTTAGCATTTTCTTTTCAATTTTTTTCTTTCTCTTGTGAGAATCTCGGTGTCTTATGCGTCGGGCTTTTTTTATTGGTGCCATCAAAACGTTTATCCACTTCATGCATTGATGCTTCATTATTGAGATGCTCTCTATAATTTTTTTTTGAGCATTCACAGTATATAAGCTATTGATAATATATTGCAACATACCAAGCTGTGTTTAGTGTGGGAAGGCCGTTGACCCTGCTATCGGTCCCGAGTATCTCCTATTCTTCAACTATTCAATTCATTACCAGATTTTCGTTTCTCTGAGATGCTCCCTTTCACTGTTCTTACTCTTTAAACGCTTACCGTGGCGAAGCTCTCACGTAAGGAAATAATAATCACATAGTTGTGCGTTGCTGGTAAATTTGCGACTCATGTGTGTTACATTTAACATTGGTAGAGGTGGTAACCTGATGGGCAGAGTTACGCTCGATTTTAGTCAGAGGAACGTAAGCTAATGCCTTTCTTGCTTTATGGGGGGGCTGGGTTGTTGTAACTTCAATTTTCAATCTGGTCTTTCGGCGGGAGAAAAGTTTTCATTTTACTTCAGTTGTGTTGCTCATCAGATAAGATTATGCCCATTAAATCTGACTATTATTTGGCGCTAATGATGGACCCAGGTGCTCGAGCTCGACGACTTGGAGCTGATGATGGGCAGGGTGCTGGACGAGGGCCCGGTGCTCGCCTTCACCTTCCGGGTGCAGTTGATTGACTGCACTTACAACTCACAGGGAGAGGTCAGACTGAAATAACTTGAGTTTTTTTATTTTTGGATGGTGTGAGTTGTTTTAGCAAATATAAGGAGCATTGTAGGGAAGACTTCACGCTCCAATGCGTCATTCACATCGAGCATGCGTTTACTTCAATTCAATTTATTTGATGAAGAAAAATCATGCATTTTTGCGTGAATATTTGCTTTTGAAATGAAATCAATTTTGATCTGAAAAATTAAGTTTTAAAAAGTAATGATTTAAAAACTAAACTTAGCCATAGTTATTATACATTTCGTAACCATTTACATAGTTATAATCATGTAACTCGTGATGATCTGCTTAGTATGCTGTTGTATCCGTAGAAACGGCAAGCGATTTGTATTTTGGTAAGTGAACCATCTCCTCGATTAATGTGTGACAAATTTTGTAAGAGTTGATCGTCAAAACTTTTTTGTCAGCAATGTACAATGGGCACCATAAATGACCGATGCATGGTTCAAAGTCCACTTACCACAATATTACAGGAAAGAAATCTAAAATTGACCAACCTCGTGTATTTTTGTATACTCGACTCTAAATTGGTATAATATTCCACAAATACTAAAGTCAGAGGTGGGGCAGCGCTACTGTGAAATGTAGCGGTCGCTACATTTCAAAGTAGCGCTGCCCAGCTCTGACTAAAGTATTGGTATGATATCGATATAAATCTTAATTTTCTCATAAAATATCTAACATCCACGTAAAATTAGTGAAACAGCGATAATAAATGGTCTTCGGACATTCGAGAATGATTTGTGACAGGAATAGTGTAGAATTTCCTAGAAAAATGATTTACTTCGTTAACGTACAGCAGCTGACCTCAGTCATTGTCTGAGAGCTGCAGGAGGTCATCGTTTATCATTATAAGTCTAATACGGCGAAGACCAAAGAATTACTACAAAGGACCAGAGAAGCAATTGTTCAATTACTTGATGGTTTGGGATATACAAGAATATCATTTACGCTAAAATTACCAATCTCAACCATTGGTGACGTGAAGTGGGCTCCATGGCGTGCTGGTATCGTGATGGCCTCGCACCGAGAGGACTAGGGTTCGAATGGCAGAACCCACTCGGCCCCCCTTCCACCCCATTTGGAAAAGGAAGTTTAATCCGCACATTGACGTGATCAGAATTTTAAATTATTTGGCAGCGGTTAGGCAAATGTACGCAGAAACACAATTCGATCAGTACTCAGATAATAGGGATTCCGTTCTCGTACACTAAGGAAAATAACTTTGTTGAAACAAATTCATGTCAGAGAATATTTGGATTTCACCTAGGTAGATTTAGAGAAAGCCACTAAATTTGGGACGCTGAATTATGGTCCAACGAGACAGAGGTTAAGTTGGTTGGAATTTTTGCCCATGTATCGGAAATGTAGGGCGCTTCATTACCTCGTATAATATAGAAACTTACTAATTCTGAGAGAGAAGCGGAGGTGAAAATATGACTCGTTCTTGAATATTAGGGTTGATTACTTTTGCAATTGTGTACGCTAGTATGAGCAAATGAAAATAATCTTGATACCAAGAGGGAGATCACCTGACCCCAGACGTTTTTTTTGGGCAGGTGGTAGACGGAAGCAGCGACTCGGTGGTGCGACGGCAGTACGTGATGGTCTTTTGTCGCGACCAGACGGAGCTGAACCCGCGCTGTGCTTGGAAATTGCTCGAATACACGTTCAGCTCAGCCACACAACTAGTGTGAACGTAGCGGTAAAAGGAGCATTAACCCTTATACATACGTCATGGTTGCATAGGTTAAGAAATAAAAGACACAAATAAATAGTTTATTATTTTAAAATGCTTACTTCGCGATGCTTGGTTCCTACAATCCGACAAATAAAAAGATCTCCAGGTTTGTTGTGCGAATGCGAACTAGTTGTGTCCACCCAGCAGGAATTGTATTTCGAAAGAAATGCGTAGCAGCAAAGGTATTGCACAAGATAACTTAATTTATGCTTTCAAACGAATGAAACACGCATTGGCATAGATGAAAGAAACCACTTCAGTACACCGAAAGTTCCACACCACAAATGCTAGTTGAGCAAACATTAGGTAACCTGGTCAGCACGGCAGTGTTAGTCATCGACAATGATAGTCATCAACAGAAATTTGTATTCTAACATTTGTACAACAATGTTTTCTACAAGTTGGCAGTGCCTGCAATAAGAGTTCATAAATATAATGCCCTAACAATACCTCTAAGACCTAAACAAGAATTCAGCATTTCAAACGTACTTGTTAAGGGACTCCATACAGCGTGATCCATCAACATGAATATTTGCGACGCGAATTTTTTTTTTCATTTCGACGTTAGCTAGTTAACCTACTGTATACTAGACAGTAGTAACAACTTTGGCAGTGTGATAGCTTATTATACAACTACATGACTTAAGCTTAGACGATGCAACATACATTAGGCATGAAGAAGTAGCATAGAATTAGACGATCTCAAAATGGCTGTGCAGCACAGTATTTACTTGACCAAGATACCAGATGAGCACACTATGTGCTTCACAAATAACTCAAATCTTCAGCGTGACTTACGAATCAATTGTATACACATTCATTATACGCGATAACTCAATAGAAATACTCCAATGTGTACCTATCACTGATTCCTGGTGTAAGACATAAAAATAGCGGTCCTCTTTTTAACAGGGACAAGATTCAAGTCTTTCAGTTTCAAGTTTAAGAAAGGACCACGCACAGATGACTTCAACCTCATACATTTGTCAAATACTTCCTGCTAAATACTTTTTGTTTCTATTGAGAGGATTGAAGCAAATATGTATGTTAAAATTTCGAGTAACCTATCTACAAGTGAGAGATCAAAAAAACTCCTTAAAATTACACAAGTGTGGACACAAGACTATATCCTAAGACACTGAAACATTCTCTTTTACGATAATTATAGGTAGAATAACATACAATGAGATGCGGTGTATCAGTCTAACAAACTGCCTTCCGGTCGTCCTCACCTTGCAAGTTAGAGCCCTAGGGCGCCAGCCGTGATAAGTGCCGGTGACCACAATAGGTATAGCAAGAACCGAAAATCACGCAATAACGAAATTGAGAGTGGATTGGTATACCAGTGATTCCATTTCCTCAAATGCCACAAGTATTTGAGAAGAGGTAAATGAATTAGATTAAAATCTGAACAAGATCTCTTCCAATGTAGAAATTACAGATTGAGTGGAAGGTTATTGACTAAACAAGGTGAATATGGTAGAATCGCTCACTTGAAAACGAGCTTCATGCTTCTTCACCTGGCAAAAAGTCTGAATAAATATCTATAACAAAGTGCCTGGAAAGATGAAGAAAATCCAGCAAAGGTAAAAACGGTGTATGTGTTCAACGTGTTATAAAGAACGAATCTGTTCGACTCAGATCATTATTTCAGGGTCGATGAGGGAGGAGTCGACGAGTTCTTTGAACTCGGTATAGAGGCGCTGGAGGCGACCGCCTGCATCGAGCAGTAGCAGCTCTTGCAGATACCCGCGCACCAGCGACACCGTGTCATGGCCCTGCACAAAAACGCCTCGTTATAAAATTTCTGTAGTCAATAAGGTCAAAGTAGCTACTATTTCTGCGAAAAGTAAATCTACGCAAGGAAACAGGTTTCATACAACCATTATATTAATGGGAACATAAGTTATGACAATCAACTATAGGAACTTTTTTTAAAGTATCAAGAAATCTGGCTTTGTATAAATTTGCGACGATATACAGCACAACTTAGCGCTAGAGTAAAGTGACGTGGCGTTCTAGAAGTTACATGGAGGAATACGAAATCGAATTGAAAGATTAAAGAACCCAGCCAAGAAAGATTTCAACTTATGTACGCATCAGAATGAAGAGATCCTACTTGAAAATAATGTGTATCATCAGTAAAAAATTAATCATTCGACTCGTGAACACCAAGATACTTTCATTTGAGTGCAACATATTTGCCAATATCTTGCGTTCCTCGTTAGTGTAACAATTCCACCTCATATCTTTGGGGCCTCGTTTACCAATCGAAAGACGACCGAAGTTGCGGCTCTGTTACAATGAATCAATCGTATGAAATGAAATTGCATGGACGACTAGGGACCAGAATAGTAGCTTCGGCCACACCTCTGACTTTGATGGAAAATATCCAATACCAAGACTAATTTTGCAAATGTTCCAGCGCGGCTGAAAAATGAACTTATTTTTTATTTAGGGATTAAAGTTTTTTCAAAACTGACGATAGGAAAAAATCACAGCTATCGCAAAACTGCGTGTATAGAAGCGCTTAGCTTCAAATTTTCAAGACATCGCATCACTCCCTCTTTCGCTTCAAAACATCTTCACAAAGAGTTTTACATTGCGGATTAGAATGAAAATTTGCGTTAATGGTTAATGAATAAGCTCACGTTTCCATTTTCTAATGTTGCCCCAAGGCTTCTGAATATAATGCACGGATTTCAAACAGTCTTCCCAAACGGACAAGAAATTTGCGGAAAATTTTCATTTACGATTAATTGAGTGTGCATAACAATTTGTATACGCTTTGAATTGATGGGTAAAATATAATTCAGCAATAAAAGTGATTTTGGTTAGTTATGAGTGGGAAAAATATTCTCTAACGTAATATTACGCAGACGAGAACCTCTTTCACTGTCGAATTCTGACTCCACAACAAGCATCGCCCACCGTATTGAGACTGCTAGCAATGTGCAATGAATATAGCGTGAAAATAGACAAGAACATTCGTGAAATCGATGATGGATCAAAAATATTGTTAACACCCTAAAAATGCAATGAATTTAGATCCAGCAACGAAACTTAAAACTGAAATTCTAAATAAGTTCATACGTTCTTGATGAGGTAACTGAAAAAAACATTTCTAGTGCATGCCCAAAAAAACATACCACGGAACAAATTGAGGCATTTACACTGCACTCAAAATTTGCGCTCCCACAAGTTCAGGTAGACAATATGCATAGACAGCGTGGATGAAAACGTGCGTGAAAAATTTGTACGCAGATATCGTGTACATTTAGTGCAGACTCAAAGGTATATCTAGTGAACCGTTAATTCCATTTGAAGAACATTTTACGCAGAAATCAAAACACGCACTGGAGTAACGGTATGGCATGAAATTAGTTAATATACACCAAAAACATGCACAATCAACGCATCATTGCGTTACTGAATTAAGTTTAAAAAGTAGGAAAACGAATTCCCATCATCACTAGTACTTCATCATAACATAGAAGAAATACGAGGCAAAACTATATAACTGGTCTGACGTCACGCCGTACACTGCGAGAAACTCAGGTGTTCGTGGAAGAATTACAATCTAATCCAGTACAATCGAGGTGCAGCCACCCGCCTTCCCAGTTACGTCCTAGGCAGACCCCAAAAAAAGATTTCCACTGTCATGCTTTTCCTCAGTGACGCACCTCGTGGAGATGTGTCGAAGTTTACCACCACACGAGCATTACCACAGACCTAGACTGGGCTACAGTCATTTACCAAACAGGGGAAGGTGTAGTCTCAGGAGAAGGCGAAGGCTTCCTGACGTAACAAATTAAGATCACTTAATAAGTATAATCTATCTAGAGTGACGCAACGCCAATTCAACAAGCGATTGTGGTTTTGGTACCTTTCATCAGTTATTTTGAAAAACAACTTCTCGCTTGCCCATGACTTCGCTGCCCTTTCTTGGGAAATTTTGACGCTTTTACGACTAAAGACCTACCAGCAGTGCGCGGTGGGACGGCAACACAGTGGTTACGGGGCCGTCTTTGGATGAGGAGGGAGGCGCCATCAGCTCCTCAAACACATTCCTCAGCTCTCGTTCTCGGCCTGAATTGAACAGTGAATACTATCACTAAGTAAGGGAGGTACAAGGATACGTTATTTTGAACAAATTTCACAAAATCACCGAAAAAGTCAATACCAAAAAACTTCCAATATCATTAAGAAGCAACATACTCCTACACTGATATCTACTCGAACCCAAGTTTGGCCTAACACGATAAAAACTGCACTTTCTCTATGTTCGTCTCTATTACTTACATTCTCAACTTTGAAATAAATTAAGCCTTCCATTTTTCGGGCGAACAAACGAAAAAATAACAATAACTGCGATTAAAGAACTAGTGTTCATCGCAGAACTATCACAAGATATCTCAGGTGCTTAAAAATAAAAATAGAAAATATAGAGTAAGACATGATGCATTGAAATCCGAACTACGTGCCTGAAAAACTGAACATTTTCACATAAAATGTTCAATTTTGTACTGAACCAACCAAGCCCATACTGAGCCTTGTTTGAAAACTGCTTGCCATAAACACAATTATCGCACACTTGTACATCATGTTGCTCTATAACTCAGACGATAAACCGAATTCTTTGGGTGTGGCCGCCAAGGTCACTAGTGACAGCTGCTTTGACGATTTAAGTAGCAAAAAATGAAGGCTTAACTAGCATGAAAACTGCACCCACTCCTTTTTCATCCAATATGAGGAGGGCAGGTATTTCGTATGAATGCATTATTTGAAAAGCGACAGTTCATTGACCTTGCACCCGAAAAGTTTGACGAATACATTCAACTTTGCTCTGCCTGACAAGTCAAACATGCCTCACATAGAAATGTAAGTAGTAGTGGTAAGGATAGCAGCACTTTAGTAACTCAGACTAGCTCGCACTAAAAAAGAAGGGACCATATAGTATGGACTGTGGAGAAAGGGAGATTCTATGCACAAGGTGTGTTACCACATAAGATCCTCTGCGTATAGAAACAACAAATTAAGAAGAAAGAGGAAGAAAAGATAAAGAAAGAACTCTACTTCAAATATTTCACATAGAAAATAAGTATACACGTGTAATTGAACAACCTTAAGCATAATGAAGCGACACATCGAAGATTGTGCAGAACATAAATTACTAGAATAGAGCAGAACTACAAAGCTAAGGTTTGTGCTCGGTCTTGTTCAGTATTAACTACTTTTGCTTTAGAAGGTTGTGCAGTAGTGCCATATCGATCTCCAAAAACAGCATTGACAAAAAATCAGCACTAACCAATTCAAAACGAAGTATGTCTATTAGACATAAGTTGTGAATCAATGCTTTCTTAATACTCGGACTGGTCGTAAACAGTCGGTGACCAAACTTCCGCGTTGATTCTTTCAGCTGTAAACGGTCGTTTTTCTTCTTTCGACCTGTGATTTCGACCTGTGAGCTGTTTGTTCCAGCTCGAAACATCCATTGACACCGATATATCCGACGAACTTTCTGAGGCTTTTGACCAAATTCTGTCTATTGTGTTTCTTCCAATACCGAATGATCTTTGTAACATGTTTGATACCACCACGTCATAGAAACATCCATTTACTGATATATATATCAGAAAAACTTCCTAAGGCACTCCCCTAAATTCTACCTACAGTGGATAGTATCACTTGTGCTCGAAACATCCATTGGCACCGATTTATGGGACAAACTTTTCAAGGCTCTTGATCAAATTCTGCCTACGGTGTTGCTCCCAACACCGAATGTTGTTGCAACATGTTTCAGAGCACCACGTTCTAGTAACGATCTTTGCATCTTTCTCACAGTGCTTGTAAGATTGTTCTTTGCTCTGGGTTAGTCAATCCGGCCTCTTCGCGTCTTTGTTCCTTGTTCACATTATTTTCTTCTTCATTTTCTACATTTATTCAGTCTCTACGGGTAGTTTTTAGAAACCCTAAAATATTCTATGGTAGAAAGTTGCATTTTTATTCATTAACGAATTTTGAACAAAAACAGGGAATTCCTTGACTTCTGCTCACTCGAGACTAAGTTTTCTCACACAAACCCAACAAGTGGCCATGGAAAATAAAAAACAGGACTGTTTTTCTTACAGTGCACCAACTGTTTCCCCCCAGAGAGAGTCCAAAGCTTGGTATCGTGAATGCATAATTCAGCGTTCCGATACGGGAATGATTACAGCCTAAAATACCAGTGCTCAATTGAGTCCATAGTCAAGGATTGTTTGTCTGACCTTGCTTGATGTAGAAGGTGATGAGCCTGCTATACCAGAACCGGAAGTCGCGCGCAGAGGAGAGGTAGGCAGAGGACGTGAGCATCTTCTTGAGGAAGGATTCCGTTACCACAGCCCTCAGCTCGCTGCAGCTGCTGCTGCTCTCCGTAATAGAGCGACCACTCCCAACACTGCCGAGGTTATAAATGACTTACTTACAGCATAGGGGAGAGTAAAACACAATGACCACAAACTGAAAATGACAAACATAGTGTAATAAATATAAATGCCGCTGTAAATAAAGCAGATTAACTATGTGCATGTACAAAACAATGACTCATTGAGCTTGATATTCATAACAGTTCCCCTCAATCGCTCATATTTTTTACTACGAACAGGCATCTTTACAATTCAACTAGGTTATTTTCAAGTTAGTTCGAATGATACCTTCAATAGATGGAACAAAAGGCACTGAAACCTTCAAGTTTCAAATTAAAAAATATTCTGTAACTGTAGTAAGAACAGCTGTACAGTTGTAAACACAAGGTGAAGTGTACTCTCAGCCTAGCTCAGCACACACGGCTTATTCACGTAGAGATACTTTTGCTGGAGTGCTACAGCGTCGTTCACATTAAATCACTCGCTACTGTTTGCTCATATTACCAAGTATGAGCAACATCCTAACTCAGGGATTAGAAGAAAATTACTAAGAAACGACAAAAGGTAAGTTTTCTAAGAATCGTACAATATTACAAAAACATGTACTAGAGCAAACTGCTCCTACTGCTTGCCAAAATGCACAATCAGTAGCAGCAGTAGCATTAGCAATAACAATTTTCTAGCGCTTCAGCGGCTTGAACTATATGTCGGGCCTTACGTCTTGTAATTTATAAACTATCAACTGTCTATACGACCACACAGATAATTTTTTTCATAACAAAGACAACCCAACCTAACCTGTTATCTAACCTAACCTAACCTGGACATTAGAGAAAACAGCAGCAGATATGTATCTGGCATCTAAGCATCTTCTATCGTGCACCTTAAGACACAAACTTCGTTTCAAAACTTACAAGTTGAATAGGTTAAAAACACCATCAGATATAAAAGAAGCAGTGTAATGCGACTGGATTGATACGCATGAAACAAATGAAACAACCCTACAAAAGAAGAAACTCATCATTTTCTAATTCCATAAGTAGTATACTCACTAAGCATTAGTATGGAGCAGCATTCGGGCGA
>VOMN01135693.1:0-10498 GCA_014899125.1 Orchestia grillus | reverse complement strand
TCCAGCGGCCTGCAGTCAGGTGTATCTGGATCCAGCGGCCTGCAGGCAGGTGTATCTGGATCCAGCGGCCTGCAGGCTGGTGTATCTGGATCCAGCGGCCTGCAGTCAGGTGTATCTGTATCCAGCGGCCTGCGGTCGAGCGTATCACGGCCGCCACTTACTCTCGTATCCAGCAGACAAAGCGGCCATGGCGGTCCGAGTTGAGGGTGGTTGGCTTCCGTGACATCAGTAACGTTTCGCTTCGTGCGTAACGCGGTGTGTCACTCTCCACTCGGCCTGAAGGTCTGCAAATACTGTGTCGTCGTCGCTAGCTTGAATATGAACGAAGTTTTTGTTTTCTATTAATGGCTTTATTAGAAGATGAGAAATATGGCAGTGGTAGGAGACTGAGTTGTTCAATTACCGAATTGATTGTAATAGTTGATAACAGTACTTCTCTGACTGACGTGTTGTAACTTACGGTGACTCATCCGTCGCTGGAAAATTGTGCCTACTTAAGAACTCGGACCGAAACTGGGACCAGGAGCTGTTTTAGTTGTCCTGTGCCTGGGAGTGTTGACTCAACCCTTGCGCGGTGTCGACATTCTGCATACACCTTATTTATATTGTTGTCGGGTCATTTTTGACCCAGATGATAGCACGAGGGATAAAATATGTAATTCACGATTTGCTGGCACCTGTAATACGATTGAGTAGAGCACAGGTGAAATTTGTTCTGTCGATCGAGGTAAAATCATAATCACTTGTCGTTTACAATAATGAGTGTGTCAATATTTGCAGTAATTATCAGAATTTGATGAAAGAACTCTATTGTACTTCGCGTAGCAACACCGCGTTTTTGACAAGTTTTTGTGTTACTTGTTTTTTTCGATAGCAGTGGGGTGTGAGCGATAGTTATATCGCATATCCTGTGTTATCGCTAGGCAAACATTCGGTCGAAGCTTTGATGAGCGTCTGTATGCGATCGCCTGTTGTGCACTGAACATCGGTTCCTTCCTTCGGTGTCCGTGTCTCCGGTAGCTCTGCAACATGAACTCGCGTCGGTATTCATACCAAAGTGAATTTTATGTGAACAATTATGCCGTGTCTGGAGTGAGAGGAAATTCCACCGTGCCCGCGTTTACGACGGTGAGTGCGTGTCATGTGCTGTGCGGCTGTGTACACGTAACGATGAAACGCAAAGTTTTCTTCAGTACATACAACTTGTTACGTGTTAGCTATGCTTCTTAAAAATGAACCATGCCCTGATAGCAAAGTTTTCTTCAGTACATACGACTTGTTACGTGTTAGCTATGCTTCTTAAAAATGAACCATGCCTGATAGCAAAAGCACTGTCGTACGACATTAACAGGGGATGTTTGAAGCGTTTAAGGGATAGTACTTCGTTAAAATGATCTATGACTGGTAGCAAGAGTGCCAGCATATGGCAGCAATACGAAATTTTTGAAGCGTTTGCAAAATATTAGTACGAGAAGCGTGGTGGTGGTTCTTTGTCAAACGCACTGCTTGCTTTCTGCTTGAAGAAAATTTTGTTTAGGTATAGTAAAGTAAATTTTTGTACTGGAAAACTCCCTCCAGAAACCTGTGATGAAACTTTCTGCAGCACCGCACAATTATAGTCACAGTTCAGTTTATGACTGATACTGAGCAATTTTTAAATCAGTCTCAAAATTTACACTATCTAAATATTAGATCGAGTTCATCAAGATACACTCAGCTCTAGGCCGTTGCATCAAGGTGCATCTTCTAGCTTTGAAAAATTATGAAATACTGTGGTGAAATTAATATTTCAACGTATATGCGACTGAATAACGAACATATCTTATAATTTTCCTTATAGAGAATGCGGTACATCAGAGGTCCGATCATCATTGTGGGGAACTTGACGAAATGCGTTGTATTCCGAGCCCTTACTCCCCCCTTCATTACGAGTGTGTGTCCATTTGATGAGCGCTCGACTGATGTAGTCATGTATTCACAAGTAGGCCCACACAGTAATGAGACCTACACCTAGCACGACTGTGTTGATGACTAAGTTCAATTGGGACGCAATTGTTGCTTGTCCCTTCTCGCGTACTTGTCTCACGGTGGCGACGCTCGAATGCTTCTGCCATCGACGCTGAGTGTCGTCCTGCCGGGCCTATGCTGCACTGTGTGCGCTTCTGTGATGTTTTGAATTATATCCGACGATTTTCCGAGTGATGATAGATGCGAGTATAATTAGGTGTTGTATTTCTGGGCACGTTTCGTTCCAATGTCTTGCTAGCATGAGTATCTCTTCGTAAGGAAGTTTTGCAGCACTCATCTGGTGATAGAACGAGTAAACGGAAATGTCAGTTGTGTATGGGGAAGTGTTTACTTGAATTTGGAATAAATTTTCACGTTGAATTGTATTTTCAATAAGGTAATGTACATGCTCACCAGTCAACTCGGTTCTTGATTTTTTATTTAGTAATATTTGTGATCGTAAAGTATATCATACTCAAAGAATAGTTCAATGCGCTTTTGAACATGATGCTCTCGTCGTGTCTAATTGTGATGACAAATGTCAGATTTGACTTGTATGAAAAACTTTCTTTGCAATACCTACGACGGCTTTTTTAGCTTCAATGACTCGTGAAAATGAGAGCAAGCTTGAAATTTTTATTATGTTGCTTCATTATTTTCGGCTGCGTCTTTTGGGAGCCATCTTTCACCTTTATGAACTTTTCATACACCATTTTACACGCATGAAAGAAAACATTGAAGTACGCGTGATATAATAACTACAGTTCCAAAAATTCCAAAGTTTGGTTTACGGGGAAATGAGATACGGAAATTCCGTGAAGCTGCTCCGTACTTATGCGAGTCCCGCAGTTGGCGCGTCCCTTCCAGAGACGTGCGGGTGTAATGTCGTGGGGAAAATCGTCCAGTTGTGAGGCCAGTGAAGCTGCGTCCCTTCTCAGGAATATTCCTGGGTGGGCAAAGCGGCGCGCGTCCGACGACCTCGTCGTGTGCCTCAGTGGGCACAGCTCGCTGCCCACCGGCTGTGTTGCTGTTTTGTTCTTGTTGTCTTTGTAGTTTTGTTGTTGTTACCCTTGTCGTTCTATTTTTTCCCTTTTGGTATTTTTGTTTTCACAGAGCTATCCTTTGCTGAATTTTTATTGTTATCCTAATTGATCCATCCCTACTTTTTTGTTATTGTTATCCTTACTGATCCATCCTTACCTCTTTATTATCCTTCTCGATCTTTCGTTGTCGTTTTGCTATTGTTATCCTTGAAGCTTTGTTATCCTCGGAGCTTTATTGTTGTTATTCTTACCGACCTTTCTTGTTGCTCTGTTATCAAATCACCAATGGCATTCAAAGAATTTACTAAACCGACAAATTTGGTGTTCTTGTGGATACTCTCGAACTTTGAACAATGGAGTTGTTCTCCACACGCTTCCTATTTTGCTCCTAAGGCTAATAAACTCGCCAAACTTCCGTGCTCCCATGGAAGTATTGTGCTACAACACTTGTGCCCCTCAGAGGGCGTGGGATGGCCAATTGGGTTTGGTTTGTCTATCGTTTGCTACGGGAATTGGCATGCCCAGGGGAGCACTGGGAGCTTACCTCAGCCAGAGGTAGGCTTCGCTTCTCTATCTTTCGTGCCCACTTTGCTTCTTCAATTTTCACACCTTTTTCGCCATCTCTTCTTCTTTTTCGTCTCTTCTTCGTTTCTTCTTCTTCTTCTTCGTCTTTTCTTCTACTTCTTCTTTGTCTTTTCTTTTTCTTCTTTGTCTTTTCTTCTACTTCTTCTTTGTCTTTTCTTCTTATTCTTCTTCTTCTTTTCTTCTTCTTCGTCTTCCTTAAGTTGCTACTTCTGTACGCAGAGCATCCTGGCTGTGTGGGAACGCATCTTGTGCGTAAATTTCCCGTTCTCTGTAGTCCGCAGTGGACGGTCCGCCTCCTTGGCTCGCATTGCATCACATTTCATGAAGATAAGGAGCTTTAGACTAATACTCTAATCTGCTCTCCAGATAAGGGAGATAACTCCTTATAGCAGCGTCCATTTCGAGTGCTGTGTATTCCATCTCGCGGCCCCTCCTGGTCTAATGTAACCGAGACCCAAGCTAACCTTTTCGCCGCCCCGTCCATAAAATTGTTCAAGCGGCGATAAATATACCTGGGCTGCCAAAATGAAAATTATAGAGGGTGCGTAAGGTATCTGAGGACACTTATACTTTTGTAAGTTAAACTAACCCGATAATAATTAATGTATTTTTATGTCAGAAGATCTCATGGCAGAGACTACTTTAACTAATGAAATGAAAAGACGCACTGTAATAGTGTCTGTAAAAGCGAAACGCAGCAATTTAGAAACTGGAAAATTTCGAAAAGTCGCCAGATCTTTCATTTACAAAGTTAGAAAGGAGCTTAATGAAAACAATGGAGATGAATTGGCCACGAGCAAGAGAAAACAACATTGTCAACGCTCTGACTCACTTAGAACACCCGAGTTTGTCAAAAGAGTGAAATGGCATGATCGACGGAAATCCTGGAAAGTCAATGCGACTCTTGCCACAGATCTTCAATTGTCTGAAGGAACAACAAGGAATGTTGTTCATGAAGACTTCGGATACAAATCATACGTTCTAAGGCGAGGTCAGTTCATGTCGACGAAAGATCAAGAGAATCGTTTAATGCGTGCTGTTGTAAGGCGTCTTAAATGGTCCGGCGGAAGGGTTAGACTGGGAAGCGGTGTGGCCCTACTTAACGCTTTCGTTATTTTCTCAAAATTTGGTTGTGTGAAAATCTGTGCGGATTTGGACCTGCGAACGGAAACTGCAGCACGCGCAGGAGGTGGCGAGCGCGCACATCTGAGCGCATTGCGTGATGCGGGTCTCCACTGCAGTGCCTCGCTAGCTCGGCTCAGCTGCGCTGTTCTGCTGCGCTGACGGCCCTGACTGGCTCCTCTCATTATTGCCGCGCCTGCTGCTGTACTTCTCAAGCATTCGGTCGTCTCTGGCTGAGGAATTCTATTTTTTTACAATTTAGTTGGGGGAAATTTTAGATGTGAAGAAGTTTGTCATTTATTCGTAAGATGTTTGTCACTGTCTACGAATTCTTTATGCAATTTGGGACATGGCTTTATGCCTGATATCTGTATCTTCAAAAAGAAATAATAAATCATACGGTTAATTTTTGGAAAACTGATAAGCGATTGCAATTTTGTCTCACGAATATATTTATTATCCATAATTTCCTTTTACCAGTGCTCCCACAACGTTTAGAGAAGAACGTAGACGGGTGAAACCTACATCGGGAAAATCGCCTGACAAGCTGGGAGCAGCAGCTGGTAATTAGTGGGAACTTGGAAGTTTCCACTAATTCTACGTGCAGTTAGGATTACACTGAAATGAAGTGTTCAGCTTCGGTCACTATCGAGAAACGAAAGTACTTCAGAAACATCTGCCTCATGAAGAGAGGAAATTGACTGATTAACTTGTCAGTGACTATAGTTTGATTGACGGTGTGCGTTACCGGCTGGAAATCCTCGTATTTTGATATCTGTAAACTTCGGTTGCCTGAATACAATTTAATTTTAAAGCCCCGTGTAAAATACTTGCTAAGAGGAAAATTTTCTGTGTGTAACTAGCGAAAAATACAAATACTGCTTCGGTCATTTCAAGTGGGAATAGTACAAAATGAATAAAAACAAATTCTCATCTTACTTATCAAGTTGATACTAAACGCAGCAGCTGAAAGATAGCAAGTTGCGTCTATAAAAATTCAAATCTTGAAATATCGGCAAATTTAGTCCTAATTTTGACAGCACATGACGGATTCCAGAACGATCTCACAAGTCACGACGTGCTGTACACCCGAAATCTTCAAATGCACAACTTTGGTGTCACGTGTACACTAAGGCAGAGGAACACGTAGTGAAGATTTGAGCTCGCTCTATAATCATAGAGCAACATGCTATGTGTGCTGTGGCATGGCAGTGATTTGTTTGTGGCATTTGCAAGACGAGGAGCAGCCACTTTCGCTGCCGCTTGATGGTCACGGGCTCATCGCCTGACCTTCATCTTCATAAAGCTCTGCCTAACGAGCTAGGCAGCCGATTGAGGCCCCTCGTGTCGCTTCCGACCGCGTCCGGCGGGCATGAGAAAATGGCTCTTTAAACTGCGCCCATCATCCAGAAATGGGCAGAGAAATTTAATCGTTTACGCTTTGAATTAAAATACCTCGCAGTAAGCTAACTTTTTGTTTCCGTGTTTGCGAGCTTTATTGAATGTTTAAATAAAAGAGACCGTGAATGGGTTGAGTGCACCCTTTGTTTCACGCGTCACGTCCGTTACCAGATGTTAAAAGCTAAAAGTAAGCTCGGTAAAGCAATGTTCAACAATTTAAAAGTTTAATTTTCATCTGAATCAAGAGTTTAATTAGGGTGTGGAAGGGTTGAAAAAAATTCCATCCTCACTGATTTTTATTACTCGATCACATTATGAAATATTTTTGCAAATATTATCAATTTTAATCACTCGAAGGGTGGGTTCCTGAGCATATTATGTCATGTATAGTAATTGGCTTTAGTCAAACACTTCTCGACGTCATCCGTTTGAGGTATTCGATGATAATCTGCAGTCTTCTTCTGCTCCTCTTTCACTTTTGTACACGGTTGACTTCAGCGAAAGTATCTTTTTTGAAGAGACCAAAGGATTAGTGAAGTCGTGCGGTGCAAAATTTCTGTGGTAGAACTCCACAGAACTCCTTTGTTTTCAAGGTTCTTTCTTCATGCCTGACATCTCGCGCTGAGAACAAGGGCTGAGCTTTTCCGAGCTGTGAAAACTCTGTTGTGCTGCTGCTCATACAGAGAGCCCTGCTTGCAGTGAATTTTGACCGTTCTTGAGCTGAATTTTGAAAACGTAATTTCTCAAATGGCTGAATTTCGCCCGGTGGATTGTGCGTCACAGAAAAAAATAATTCACATTTTGTGAATTTTGTTGGTTGTTCGCTTCATCATTTCCTCAGTTTGTGCTATCTCTATTTCTAGAGGATTTTCATAGAGACTAGTCTACAAATGCAAAAATGATATTAGTTGTTTTTCTGTGTGTAGGGGCACCGTCCGAAAGAATTTAGTTCAAATGTTTGGAAACGTATTTTTCATAGCAAAACGTGTTTAACGAGTACTTCGCAACGTATCAAAATTTGAAAACTTTACCTGCAAAACTGACAACGACAGCCAAAGCACGAGTAGAAATATCATTTTGATGAAGTTACGCATTATTTATCCACAAACGATGCATTATTACGTTTTAAAATCAATTCAAAATGGTTCTAACCAATTGTTGAGACTGCAGCTCTGCACATGGGCACATGAATTAGGGGGGAGCTCACGCTCGTCTCAGAGCAGCTCGGTCTACGGTCCCGCTTCAGCCTCCCCCCCCTGTCACTCCCCATGCCCATGTGCAGTGCAGCAGTCACAGCACTTGGTATCATTCAAAATTGATTGTATAATAAATGGAATGTATGTGTTGTGGGTCATTCATACGAGATCGTATAAAAATGATACATTTTTCATTTACTTGTTTCTCCTGATCAATGTATTTGTTCGACTATGAAGTGTATCGTCTCTTAGTTTTCGGTCTACAGCAATGGAACGTGCCTCATTTGACGGAAAATTTCAATACCATCAGAAATCCTGGAACAATTTTTCTTTGTTTTAAAAGTTGAAAGTTATATACGAAAATCTGAAACGAAAAAATCGTGATTTTTTCAAAATGTTAATTTTTTTAATTGATCTGAAATTGATGTTCTTTGCATTGAACCACATGCAATGAGAAGAACTCGTCGTTCTAGTACAAAAAAAATGCGTGACGTGATACTTTGAAAATTGTTGATATATATTTTATAATATCGCCTTTTTTGAGAAATTGAAAAAATGGCAGGCGCAAAATGTATTTCTTTCATCACGTTAGAAAAGTGTGCCAAATTTGAATTCGATCTGTTCCAAAGGAAAAAGTTGGTTCTGCTACCGTATCGTCCCCTTAACTATTCAAAAATTCGAATTTTAAATTAGAGGCTGTAATTATCTATACTTCAAATTTTCTATACTTCAGGTATTTAGAAGTTTAGTTCGTAGGATAGGCGGTAATTTTCTATTTGCCAAGTGATCGGGAAACCCCGCTTGTAATCCAGAAACCGTATTTCTCTGATATTTATGCACCGCTTTTTACTTCGAAAACTGTAATTTTTTGTTCCCCAAATGTTGAGAGAGTTTCAACTAAAGTAAACGTCAGGGCGTGCCTGTGACTGCGAACAGGACGTCCTGCATTGTCTGTACGGGACCAGGCGGCAGTGGGGGGGAAAGAGCCATAGGATGACATTGCGTTGTAATTAACTGCTCTTAATGATACTCCTGCCGCGGCGGCAGGAGAGAGCAAAACAAGCCTCGCTGTTCAGCCTCCGAGCCCTGCTTTTTCATCCTCATTCTCGGCAGAGGCGCGCGTGAGCTGCGCAATCGTTCGGAAAGCTTCGGCTCGAGTGAGACCGCATCTCAGACGGACTTTTGCCTGGCTATTCTGAGGCACGGAAAAATTCAGACGTTGTGCTCAGTTTCTTAGCCGTGGCTATTGAAGTGTTCATGTACATCAATGAAAGTTTTCTCCAACACGGGGGAAGGTTCCTTGTATTGAAAGCATCGTCGTAATTCAAGTGAGGCGTGTCAGGCTATAAGTTTAGTTGTTCACATGAGCAATTTGCTGATAACTTTTCGTTGATACTTTGATGTTACTGAAGCCAAACTCCCAATTTTGTCCTTGAGTAGAACGGTAATAGCTTCTAGCAAAATGAAGTTCAGTTCAGCATCCTCTTTCATCAGCCCATTGGTGCTAACGTTTATTTTTAGTTAATTTTGATAGTTTTTTCAGAAACTAGTTTTTATGAGGTTATTTGTAACGAGATGAAATTTAGATGCAATATGTTGTTTACTTATGAAATAAATACTTGCCTGTAAGCGGGTTGGCAAGCATTTGGGGCTCCAAATACGTCAATTGAAAAATAGATGAGTTTTATTTCATTTTTCTGGTTCATTTATTAGACTACAAAAATGTAGAGGCTCGGTAAGGGAAATCAGCAAAACATTTATTGCCATTAAGTTTTGCTAATATAGTCAAGTTATTTATTTTATTACTATCAAGTATTCAGAAACAAGACACTAGGCATGATGTCTTAACATTGTATGATTTTCACATTTCGTTGTTATTGGAGGTTTATAAGCATCTTTTGCTTAATTTAAGTAAATTTCTCCCTAAAATTCCCAATAAAGGTATGCCGATAAAAATTTTTTAAACCTCGAAATGGGATAGCTTGAAAATGTGAAGGTTGAATGTTGTTCAATTTAGGAACTTACAGATTGTCGATAGCTTTGTAAGGAGTTGAAATCAGTTGCGATCGTGGTTTCTTGGGGTCCCAGACCGCCGACCGGTGTTGGATGAACCTTGATCACAATCATACACGTAATCCATTGTTTCCATTGTTTCCATTGACATCGCGTATCGATGGCAGAAATATTAATGAATCACACAAAAAACGTAAAGAAACAACACTCGCGTTGTTCTCGGCGGACCTAAAGTAAACGAAAGTGAAATTCTTCCCGGAGCTGGAGTGAGCAATACGCTTCCGTTCCTCAATGTTGCCAAGATGGGAAATTAAGGAAAGTCCGGTCTTGGGATCGTATTTTTTCTTTTCAGCCTTAGCAGAAAACTGAAAATATTTTTCTGTCTAACCGACCCATTCTCCATATGCGCTTTGAAGAAAATTTTTTTTTGGAATTACTCATCTTTTTTTTAGTAACTTTTGCATTAAAATTTTTGCGACATTTTCATAATCATTCGTTTTTCTTTCGTAAAACTCTGGAACCAGATCGCTTTGAAGTACATGCTAAAAATGAAGTTTAATTTGCTCAACTCACTAAACTATATTCACGATCAAACACTACTGCATTACCCCATAACTACAACTGTATTGCTCTCTAGATTTGTGTTTGGTAGTCGTGCTGTTTATGACGATGGAAATGCGGCTGCTTTTTTAGTTTCATTTGTGAAGTGCGCGGTCTTTTCAATTGGGGGCTTCTCTCTCTCTCTCTCTCTCTCTCTGGACGTGTGCTGTCTAATTGGGAGCGAGCTGCCAGGAGAAAACCGTGCCCAAATGAAAGCAAAGGGAACTCAATTTGCACCAAATGCGAGATCATTTAGACGAGAGGAAACTGAATTAGCACCAAATGAAATTCAATTTACAACCGGTGAAATTGATTTTATGCCTAATGGGAATCCCTTTGAATCTAGTGAAATTAATTCCACTCCAAATGAGAATCAATTTTTGCCAAAAGAAACTGAATTTGCACCTAATGAAATTCAATTTGTATCAAATGAAATTCAATTTGTATCAAATGAAATTCAATTTGTATCGAATGAAATTCATTTTGTATCGAATGAAATTCAATTTGCACCCAATGAAATTCAATTTGCAC
>VOMN01135688.1:0-12761 GCA_014899125.1 Orchestia grillus | reverse complement strand
CTCGCGGATATGCGAAGGCACACCATGTACACAAACCGGCGGCACTTCAGTGTGGCCAGGGCATAAAGGCCCAAACATTTTAAAGATATTCAAGATATGCCTCATTATTTTGTATGGCACGTCTCTCCTCGAGCGTCGTCCGGCAGGTGGCCGTGTCGTGCAGCTGACCTCCCGCACGAGCTCAGCTGGCCCCGTCTTCGTGGAGTTGTTCCTTGCGGTTGATGGTGCTGCCTCTGTTGAGGCTCATTTGTAGTTATTAAAATTACATTGCTTATAGAATAAAGCCTTTAAAGTGTGATAGAGGTCGTTGAGAAAAAGATTTCTTCAATAAACTGTTTTCAATGATTTTTTGTACGATCTCGTTGATTCTTAGTTCGTTTTATGAAGGTGCTTGTGTCCCGTCCGTCCATACTCGGATATAAATATCGTACGCACAAATCCTTTGATTTTTACTTTGATTCTTGCTCGGTGGGGCTGCACCTCTTTTTACAGAGTTCAAGATATCCTGTCTGTGGCATACAGATGAATTCTTTCTGCTTGCTCGGGATGCTATGCACGATTGGGCTTCCGTGAACTTATACATCCTCTTCTAGCTTTTCATAAGGACTTATGAAAGTGCTGTGATCTAAAATTAACATTGATCAAACGGGTCCGGGGCTCGATAGTGCTGGAATATTGAGCAGGCGCAGATTATTTTTTTAGCTCCCGAATCATGCGAGCGCTGCTGTGTGGTTGTCGTCCATCCATGCCGCGAGTTATCAGTTGGGATGGCAGACGCTCAGCTCTTCGAGAGATGTTTCTGAGCTGACTTCTTACATTTATTTTGACAGTTTCATATCACCTGAATGTGCGGGAATCGACATTTGCCCAATAATTGTGACGAAGCAAAGCGGGCAATCTTGGCGGCTGCTTCAGTGTTGTTATGAGGTCTCATTAACTCAATCAATAAGATTCGTTGCGCTGCGTACCGTCACGATCTCGAAGTGTTGTCATCGCAAATACTCTATTTTGTTCTCTTCGTTGTGCGGCATTATTTGTTTCATTCTATTTTGATGTTAAGGTTGGTTTCCAATGTTTTACAGTCGATTATATTGCAGAAACTGAAAGCTGTTTCGAACTGACAATTCGACTCAAATTATAATATTGAGAGCGTACTCGAATAATTTTCAGGCTGTTTTAAACTCCTATTTTGAAATGCAAATTAGCTGAGGAAACTTGGCTCCTTGATTACTATAATAAAACACCACAATTTACTGTTCGGTGCATATGCATGTATACAATGGTTTATTTATGTTGCAGATACATTTATTACTCGTGTATATGTTGTATGCATGATATATGCATATCAACCTGCACACAAACATAAAAACTCGATTGCACGTCATTGGAAACGACATCTGGCATTCCTAGTAGACGCGCCGCCTACTCATCAGCGATGTAGGGCGCAGTTTGTGGGGCAAGCGTACAGCATCCATGGTTCACTGAGGGAATAATTACTGTTAATTACGCGGAGACTTTAACCACTGGACCTGAGTCGCGTATCCTGCGTACAGGGTTGAAACGAGTGGAAGCCTGGAGCTGCGACTTATCTTTGAAAACTTGTCAAGTATTTCCTCTGTAAGCCCCAGCAACTTCAACAAAACTGGTGAATTTTTTACGTTCGTGAAGGTTTCATTCATTGATGTAAATTATTCCTAGTAGTAACCTGATGGTCGTTGCTGATTCTCAGAAGCACAATTTTATTTTTGGAAAAGGTATTTTACGAGTATTTGTAGATGCAATTATTTTTCCGTTGCATTATTACTGAATGTCATTTGATACTTAACCTTTGATCGTCTACAAGGATGAATTTCTAAAACGTACCGTCCATGTAAAAATAATATTTCATAGAGCGGAGCAAGCAAATTTCCTTTTCAGCGGAATTAAAAATTGCGTCGAGTTACGACAAGCGTCATGATCTTGGCTGAGAAATTCTGCTGAACGCACAGTCAAGTTACAGACGTTCGCGGCTCGGTAGGTGAGCGTTGCCGCACACCAGTTGCCACAACACCTGGGGCCGCCGAGATGTTCCTTCAATCAACAGTTCGTCGCCGTGAATGTTCTCCAGCTCTGGTCTCAAACGCAGAAATTCTCTCGGAGTTATTCTAGTGGAATTGATTGGAGGTGGCCATGGACGTCGGTATGCGTATTTTGATGAGGAACTTTAAGCATTACCGCGGGTACACCTCTTAGAGAGGCCGTACAAGTGTCGCTCGAGCCAGCCAATCCAATGGCAGGCCACTTGCTCGAACATTTCGATGATTTGATGCGCGTCCGAAAGCCTCCAGCCGTCGGCCGTAAAAGAGGCGTGATTCTGAGCAGCGACTCCGAGCGCGGGTGTGCAGCAGCTGTAGCGGCTGTATATAGGAGCAGCGGCGGCTGCAATAACAGCCGTAACGGTTATAGGAGCAATGGCAAGTGCATTAACAGCTGAAGCGGTTATTGGAGCAATGGCAAGTGCATTAACAGCTGAAGCGGTTTTTGAGCAATTGCAAATGCATTAACAGCTAAAACAGTTATTGGACTAATGGCAAGTGCATTAACAGCTGAAACAGTTATTGGATTAATGGCAAGTGCATTAACAGCTGAAACAGTTATTGGAGCAGTGGTAGCTGCATAAACGGCTGTAGCGGTTATAAGAGCTATGGCAGCTGCACTGACAGCTGTAGCGGTTGTAGGAGCAGTGATAGCTGTAATAACAGCTGTAGCGGTTATAGGAGCAGTGGCAGACGTAATAACGGCTGTAGCGGTTGTAGGAGCAGTGGTGTGCTGGAGACCCGTGCGGCTCGAGGCACAGTTCCAGTAGCAGAAACAAATACCTGTGAGCAGCTACAGCAGAGAGAGAGAGAGAGAGAGAGAGAGCAAGCAGGCGGCAACCCTAGCCCTTATACTTCCACCTCAGATTCAGATCCTAGAACGCCATATAGTTACAGCGGCTGTAGAGTCGCATCATTTAAGATTAAATGCGAATTGACACTACTATCTATCACCACTTACGGCTAAACGTTAAAATTGTTGAAAAGAATCTGTGAACTGCATTTTTCAGAACAGTTTATAACTATACCTAAATTCAGGCATACATATTCTGAAATTGAAGTCCAAGGTTCACCCACGTAACTATGGCCCGAGAAGAGGGTACTAATAATGTCGAGTGCTCGCCACTCGCCACCGTCACGAACGTACCCCATCCATGCGCTCGTTTTCTAAAGCAGAGCAGTGCGGGTTGTCGTCTGAGCTCGCCTCATGTAACGTACCCCATCCATGCGCTCGTTTTCTAAAGCAGAGCAGTGCGGGTTGCCGTCTGAGCTCGCCTCATGTAAGTCAGCGTGACAGCTCACGTGCGCGATTTGAGTGCTCCGATAACCCAGGGGCTGGAAATTAGTAATGCGGCGCTCAGCGAGGGCGGCTCTCGTCGGTAATTGCTCGCTTTACGACTTTCCGGCCTTTTTGCGCGCTTTGTTAGCTCCCAGCGACTGTACGCATTCCGAGCTGCCGTCGTGTCGTGCTTCAGTTGATTTTCACTCGGTGTTTGCCTCAGAACACGGCTACTGCAGGCATTCCAAACTGCCGCCGTGTCGTGCTCCAAGCGAATTTCACTGCGTGTTTGCCTCAGAACAACACGGCTACTGTAGAGTTCGGAAGCTCCTGCCAAGTTATGACTCAACTACTACAGTTGTTGAATTGCTCCGACGTATCTTGCAGCATAAGTTTGTAAGTCCACTGGTAATGATGTAAGTGATCTTCAACTTCAATTTAATCTGATACTCGCTCACTCCTGCAACTAAGTTCATCATTACACACCACGCCGGCTTCTAGAATGCTAAAATATTCTTAATATACGTCAACTGAATAATTTTTCGTCAGAAAATAGAACTCGGTTAAATTTCTCATTGAAGCTTCATCAAAGAACAATCACGTTAAGGTCACTTTTAGAGGAAGATTACGCTGCCCCAATTGAGAATTTCATTTTTGCTGGAATCACTTCTGATGTGATTCATTTATTAACTTCCTGAAAATAGATGAGGGTTATAACCCAGACTATGCTGTTTTACTTCACAAATGAATCCAGTGACAGTAGTTCAGTGACCGGCAGCGAAGATAGTAAATGTACGCATAATTAATGCAAATTGCAATGCACTAGCGTGTCGCACTTTTTATCTTCAATCCCAGAGGCGGTAGCCCAACTCATAACATTTTAAAATCAGGACGACTTCGCGGACGAATTTAAAACATTCTGACCGAATGCAATCCCGCTATTCTGAAATTTTGATTCCCAAGTTTACCATTCCCATTTATTTTCTGCAATATTTTACATGAGTGATTTTGGATGAATTTTTGAGATATCGGTTTTCATAACTTGAAAATTAATATTTTGATAATTTAAATATAGTGCAAAATTCAGCGAAAGTCATCAATGAATTTCTACATCTTGTAAAATTTGGCCTTAAGTGGCCCCCGTCAAAAGCCCTTCGCAAGAGCTGGCTTATTTTATTGGTACTCTATAGGTTTTTTCGACTTATAAAACAGAATATGTACTCAATGCATGAAGTATCTTTATTGGACCGAAAATCCAAGCGAGGGCACTCTACCGTTGCCAACTTATTTGTTGCCCAATTGCGCAGCTTTTGAACTATCTAAGATTGTGTGGAACTCGATTGCTCTGTCGTGTTTTGATGAGTTGACGTTTAATTTGTGAATTAAGATCTTTATGATAAATAATATTTTTTTATTGCCGTCGCTAGTTTTCTTGTGTGCTCTGTCGACGACTCAAAGAGCACGAGCAATAATCTCAGGGTACCTTTAAGTGGAGGGCTTCGCTTGCTCCGTATTTTGATGACCTGAAGTTCTGCTTCAAGAACCGAGCCCAGGAGAGTTGAAGTGCGCAAGTTTGGTCATTGCTCACGAAAGTAAGAAGTGCACTGAGCATTCTATTTTTCAGCAAATGCAGTGAACCTACACGACTTGAACAGGTCTGGTGACCAGAAACGACATGAAGAAAGGTAAGTGGCGATGGTAAAGTTGACTAAAATAATTTGTTTGATACTGTGTCAGCATTCTCGTATGATGTGCTGTGAGAACTGACTAAGAGGTGAAGCGTCTCGACCGTATAGAGGTGTAATTAAATAAAACATCAAGTCGTACAGTTCACTGAACTACCAAAGAGCAATATAAAGAAGAGTGACTTGCGTGTCGAAGACTCTGGTGTCTTCGAACATGTCCACCATATCCTTCGAGACTTTGTCTTCTTAGAATTTAGATTGAGAGAAGAATGGCATTCTTTAGAGAACAAAAACTGTCACCAAAATTTCTGCACTGATCTGAGGGAAGGCGTAGCAGCATAACTTTGGTGGCAGGATGAGGAATACTTTTCCACGATAGCCATGAATGACATGCAAATCATAGCGCGTATATGAACAAAAATGGAATGTTACGAAGCATGAAGAGCTGTGCGTAGGCTCGATTTTGCGTCTCAGTTAATGGAAATCAACGGACTGAACTAACTTAGTGCGGTTGTTTGAAGTACCGGCAGAAAATACATGCGCATATCCAAGTGTCACGTCCCATGCGGTGACAGGTGATACGGTTTCAATCAGAATAAAGCTTTGCAGCGTGCGCATTGTGATTTTGACACAGAATGAGAGTCGGTCTTGGCAATGTCCACGAGGTATAGCTACAAACTGGAGGGAGACACTGCGCTTAGAGGCCAATTCGGAGCAGCGAAGTCACTTCAATTGCCTATTTAGGCGCTCGACATTTGGGCGCCTGTGATCAGAATGCGCTGCGTTTGGTAGGCCCTCTGGTAAGTGGCTGGTGGTAACGCTGAGCTATGGCATCGTATTTGTAGGATAATTTGACGAGTTGGTGCTGTGTATTCGGCCGATGTAATTGCCGCTGCCGACGACGGTGTCACATGCGACCTTTGGCCCCGCTCCTGCATTATCTGATTGAGTGCTAAGGCCATTACTGCTGCTGCTGCTGGAGCTGCTGTTGCTGGTGCTGCTTCTTCTCCTCAAATTGAGTTCAATTTTATGTTTTGTGCTACACTCCTGTGTCCGGAGGAGAATAATGTTTTATTGGAATGTCAGCATTGAGTGAGTTTCTTGAGTGTATGTTTCTTTACTTACTTTAAAGACTTTAATTTTCACCACATGTGGAATGAACTTTAGATGCCTAATTTTTTCGGCCACTGGCACCCTTTTAAGTGAGCCATTCCATTTGAATTCCTGACAGAAATGAAATAAATCTTAACGTAATTGCTCATCAGAGTTGTTGCAAAGAAATTGTTTGCACCGTATTACATTGAATAAAGTTACTCGGAAATGATTACGAGTTTAATGTTTCAGATTTCGTCATAAACGAAGTCTTTCAGTGACGAAATTCGGCTTGGATCGTTCGATGATTGAATATGATTGATCATTTATGTATTATTTCGTAACAATGTTATTATCATGAGTGAAGTCTCACTGCAGCGCTTCATCTTATCACCTAAAAACATGTGCGCTGTAGATTAAACTTGAGTTCAAACTACGAATCCTAGGAAAATATTGGATTCTAGAAGTTGTAACTCGCAACTTTATTTCAGTAACATGTAGAGCGTGACTTTGCATACGTTTTAATGCGTCGAATTGATATTAGAAGATTATTTTTGCAAACATAATACTTCATCTAATCTGCACTTTGTCTTAGAGCCGATTTGTTTTGAAGATTTTGTAGTTTAAACTAACCTGTTGTGGGATAATCGGTAACACACTTTTTATGGACACTTCAACGTCTAGATTCTGAACAGCTCCACAATGCAGATGAAAACCGGAGGTGGAAGACTAGTTCTGTTTTAGAGCCCTCATTACATTCTAATTTACTTACGAAGTGAATTTTCTGACCAATAAAACTTCACTGCACTATGGTAGTGTGTAACAATAGAATTCATTTTGAAGGAGATAGATATTTTTTGCAGAATATTTCGAGAGCATCACGGGCCACACAGTCCAGCAGCCTTGTGTGGGGGACCTGTTCCCTCAGAGTTCTCATCAGGGCTGAAAACAGTGAGGGCTTAGGTTTTACTGAGGCTGAATGCCCTCCAGCATTGGACTTTTTGCAGGTTGTTTTTTCCTTTTTTCAACCCTGAACGAATTGGAGAACAAACATTTAGTCCTTTATTTGGTGCTCTAACCATTCTAGGGGAATTTAAGGGCCAACCGCACCAAGGCGCTGTGCTCTGTTCACGGCACTGGCTATCAAATAGTACTCTTGTTCTAAACCAAGAGAATAGGTCATTTAAATTATTATTGCGCCACAAATACGTTCAAGCTTTTACTTGTTTCAGAGCTATATGAATTCACGTATAACATTTATGAGGACCTACGTGATGGGTCGATGAAAGTGGAAGCTTGAAATGTCATTCGAATCGCTCCAATTTCTTTCGTAAATTTCATTGGTGGTCTTTCGTTTTAGCGAGAAATACTTCGAATTTTTTTTCATATATTCAAGTCAGCTTACTGGATGACCTAATCCTGGACATTTTTCTTTTGAGTGTGTTTGCTGCTTTTTCCAGTGCCGCTTTTGCTGCGTGCACCATTTCCAATTATGATTCTCTAAAACTGCTTTGCGCTGCTGAACTGAAGTTTGTCTCGGTTGAGAAGAAAATTAAAAGCTCCTTCAAAGTTTAGAATTGAAGTGGAGTGTTCAAGATGCCGAGTCCATCTCGTGTAGATTTGCTTTGGCCAAACTTTGATTAAACATCGGCAGGAGCATAACAAGTATGCCATCTTGGGAAATAGTTGGGTGGGCCTGTTGTCCGAGCTGTTGTGCTGCGGTCGTTGGTGATCTCGACAGGCGCGTGTGTTCGGAGTGACCAGTATTGTAAATTCCCTGGTTATGTGACCCCAGATGTATTACGTGACTAATGTGTTACGTTTAAAATGATAATACCCATGTGTTACTAATTTAAAACCTAGGGTTAATAATATATTCCCATCAAATATAGACGTTTTCTGAGAGCTCTAAAAAGCTTCTCAAACTACATAAACTGTTTACGTGGCACTGGACATCTAATGCTTTACATAATGATGACATGATTTTGCTCTCAGCCATTGCCTCTTCGGATGTCAGATTGAGTTAGACGAGAGTTGAGGACGCGTATGTTGCTCGTTTTTCATGATCTGCTTGTTGCGTACCGCATTGAAAAGTGTGAAGATGTGAGTAGTATCGTTTTGATTGCGTGTCCTAAACGTTCAAATGTTGGAGCGGAGTTTTATGTGGGATAAAATATGGAACGGTCGCATCGAATATTCTTCTGTGAGCACGAGCTCAACTTGACAGTCAGAAAGAGGGAAAACGAGTGGGCTTTGGCTTGCCAGTTCTCTGCTTTCGATCACAATTGGGCTCGCCAAGGCTGTTGGAATCTGACATTGATCGATGGGTGTTGAGGCTTGGCGCTCTCGCAAGTGTGCTGTGGCAAGTGGCGTGGTCGCTGAGCGCGCTCCACTCTGCCAGGCAGCCAAATGGAGAGGTATGGAACCGCTGCAACGTCTCAGCACGGTGTGGAACTGTCAGCATCTCAGCACGGAGTGGAACTGCGGTAACATCTCTGCACGGTGGTGTTGATTATACTCTGCATTCAAGGTTCTATAGGGCGTGCAGCTGCTGTTCATTGATTCAAAATCTGTCTTCATAACTTTAGAGAAAAAGGGGAAAAAGATATGACAAAGTGAAATAAGAGGTCTGCTTACCACAGCATGTTCCAGTCGCTGCAGTGCTGTGCAGGTGCTGTCTGCTCTACGTGGGGCCGGCGCTAGTGAGCGTTTGCGACAACCTTGTTCAGTTTGTTAGCTGCTGCAATGCTTACACTGTCATTTGAACAAATGTGATTACGTTAATGAACATATTAATTACACAAATTTTACAAACACGGCAAATTACATTCATACAACTTCTTACTAATATGCAAGAGAAAGTAAAGGACTGATAATACGGAGGAGGAAATTGGATCGTGTGGGGTTGTGTCGAGTGGCTGCTGATGCAAGCAGGACTGGGACGACACAGCCGCCATCGAGCTGTTGGTCCGGCCATTTGTTTTCCAAATATGCAGAGACTCCTGCGTAATGGGCAGCACTCAGATAGCGAGTGATGAATTACCAATGCAGACATGCCTCTTCAGGTTAGACTATTAACAGAAACTTTGCACATTAATGCAGATGTCAGGGATATTGTTTGCATTCTATCATAAATGAAAACTATAAATTAAAAAGTATGGTGTTAAATTCACAATGTAGTTCTGAAATTTGTAATGAATAACTACAACTATTCAAAAGTTGATTTTAGATCATTTGCTCGAGAAGGTATGTTGAATTTGATGGATGATTGTTAGATATCTCCACTATAATATGTACGTCCTTTTATCATCGTGCACTTGATGCACTTGACTTTGACCTCCTATCACTGTGAAATTAGTTTGGCTGAAACTTCTTGACTTGTAACATATCTGTGGCGGAGCTGATGCAGTTTGACCTCCAAGTTTTGATCTTGCGTTGGTGCCGTCTCGGTGTCACGGTCTCGCCCGCAGCTCGTCTTGGACTCGATATTCGGGCCCAATAATTAAGGGTTGCAGAGCAGCGCGATCGACTGCACGCTCTGAAACCCTTCACCCGCAATGGTGGTCCATCATTGCTTCCTAAAATGATATTGCCTTTCTGTCGTCATCGCCTGAGAATTATTTGTATTCAACACTCCAAAAAATTGTGCAGCGTAAAGTTAGAGCGCCGTCGTTTCGTTCGAGAGCCAGACTAGAACGTTAGAAGTTGTGGCGACGTGGAGCAGCAGCGCGAGGGCCAAGTTGCACCGCTCCATCCATCGGTGGATCAGAGGAGGATACCTCACCGTCAGCTCCAGAGCCGGCGCTCGTCCGTCAATGGCATGGATATGGAGTCTCTTTGCATCTGCAAGGCCTTCGATAACCCGAAAATTGTGGGAGAATTCCAATGATACTGAATGCCTCTGCAAAGTGCAATCTATTCGCAATCGGATTTCTTGAGGAATCGTTTGTTTGTTTCGATATTGCCTTAGATGCAAGTGTGCATTGTAGAGCTGGTTCTGCTCTTGCTCCACTCTATTCCTGGAATGCACTATCACTTTCTTGTTAATAATTTTTTTTCAATCAGAACGTGGCTTTTTTATTTGAATTATGATCACGGCTGCCCGTTACATTCGCTTTTTATAGTCTTGTATAGAACCGCATAATTGGGTGAAGTTTGTATCGAATGTGAGGTAATTGAAGTAAAAGTAAAACTTAGTATGTCTTGATAGTCTCTTTTCATAAACATTGATGTAACTACTGCATTTAAAATACCCACGAGATGAGCTAGTTTCTACGGAAGAGTTTCAGGAGGGGTGAGCGATGAGACGCATTTTGACTGGTCTTGGGCATTCCGCTATCGCCTCGGGGTACATCGTTTAAAAATGTTTCCCCGTTCCCATCTTTGAAGCTAGTTACATCTACAAAGTCCCACAAGAGACGGTTTTCAATAACATCGCCCTCAAGTTTACGCGTGATGATAACAAGCTTTTGCGATGGAAAATAAATTACGGCTTGCAACGCAGCGAGAAGCTTGGGTCTGTAGAGAGGCTCTTACGGCGCTGAATGGCGTTCAGGGATTCTTCCTTTGAACAACTGGAGCGGCAAATACAAGCAGCGCCTCCGCGCCTGCAAAGAAGACGGTGTTGGCAGCTCTGTAATCTTATGCTAAACAGCGCTACGCTGCTCAAAAAAGGGCCAAACACCGTACTCATCGTGTGACGTGCATGCTGGCCGCCTCGCTTTCACAACTACCGCAGCACTGCGCAAGAACTTTCTGAAAACGCCTTACTTGCTACTTGGCCTAACCGAGGGAAAAACAGTTAGGTTTGCTTCTCGTGCTCGGCAGCGACGTTCAAACTTGCCTCGTGCGAGCTGCAGAGAATTCGTGTATTATTGTTTTTTCTACTTTGTTTCACATTTCATGGAGTTCCCGAAAAAGATGTGGCAGTGACATGGGATTGCGGGACGTTTTTGTATATTTTCACGTATATTTTAAAGAATTATCATTTATTTCGCTTCTCTCCTCTCCCGAGTTCATAATTCAATTTTATACGATTATTCGTTGCGCGAGGGTTATTTATTTATGGAAAATAATCGCTCAGGTATCAGCCTAACTTAGTGATATTCATCCAATCATCATGTAAAAGATCTAATTTGTCCTCATCCAAAAGTGGAAAATCTTCAAACATTTGATCATCCCGTTGTCAAGTATCGTTTTCAATTTGTTGGGTTCGGGCGGGGCGGGGATGGAAGACAAGATTCTTCTTCCTTTGAAATTTATTTCTCTTCCTGAAAATTCTACATTCCCTTTTTTTTAATTCATTTTTGAAACCCATTTTTGAAATTCCTTTTTCATTCATAGCGAGCCGTGATGGATCTAACGTCGACACATATCACGGATACGAACGTTAACTGAAGGCAATCTCAGTACAAAATTCTACCAATAAAACAAGTTGATAATAAAAAAATAAAACATAAACGGAGAGTTTGAGGAGCGAACATCTGGCGCGCCCTGACTCAGCTATTTTAGGAAATTCTTCTCACGCTATAGTTTGAATATCTTTGAGTGATAAGTAATGCGCAGCTCTCCTGCAAGAGTCTAGCTTCGTAAAGTCGGCCAACAACACTGCCGTCGGGCTGGAGAATTGCCCAACATGGTGGAATTACCGTTAAACAACATATTGTGCGTCTGGAGTTTTACTGCAATAGTGTGTCGGCTGGAAAAGTGAACATTTCAAGGAAACCATCAACTAAGGAACGATCTTCACAGATGGGTTGTAAAGTATACCCGAGTAAACGAAATGGCCAATTTAATCTGAGTACGAAGAGAAGAAATATCAGTTTACCTTTTCGTTCGAGAAGAGGAACGCATCAGAGGCTCCTAGAAATACAGTTCCTTAACACGTTGACTCCGAAGTGGGTCATATATGGTACNCGAATAAGCTAGTTCTGATTAGAAAAAAAATTAATAGAGTAACAAAATTTGTGAACCAAAATCCTTCACTTTTAAATTCACAGCAGAGATATTTGTCGGCATGCAATTTTACCTGTTTGGAGAATCGGAGTCAACGTGTTAAAATGCGCTGGACATTTTCATAATTGTGGGTATTTCACTGGAGGCTTGTGTGGTGAACTGAGTTAATTTCTTTTAATTAACTAGCACGTATAAAAATTGCCCCTGCAATGCACGTGATACATGTACATATTTTCACCGAGAAAGGGGAGTGCAGGTTGTGCCGATAGTATCTGTTTTTGTCAGCATACAACCTAGGAAAATCACGAGTGCAGTTCGTGTAGACTGCGATAGCCTTACGGTCTATGTTTTGGTCATGCGAGGGTGGGGCGGGCCTTCAGATCGTGTACCAACTTCGCGCATCAACACAATCTGTACTGCACGACCAACCTCTATTTAATTCAATCTTCTTTTTCGAGTCAACTGTGATGTTCATTGCCAAACGCTGCGTCTGTAGAATGGCTACAGTAACAACAATCAATGCAATCCAATCTAATTAATATTTTATGAACAAATACTATGGATTAGTTTCCCTTTCGTTTCCATGGAAGTAAATATTTAGCTCAAAATTAATTTTATTAAAACGTTGGCCGCGACTTCTCCATACAGGTAAAATTTCATTTCGACAAAGATATC